>CAUYQG010199286.1:0-53257 GCA_963574415.1 Tarsius wallacei | reverse complement strand
AGACCAGCTGGCCAACATGGCAAGACCTTGCCTCTACAATAACTCAGAAAAATTATCTGGCCATGGTGGAGCATGCCTGTGGTTCCCACTACTTGGAAGGCTGAGACAGAAGGATTATCTGAGCCCAGTAGATCAAGGATGCGGTGGCCATGACCATGCTACTGCACTTCAACCTGGGTGACACAGTGAAACAAGGACTCAGAAAAAAAAAAAAAAATTGTACAGGTGATATTTTAGCAATTATGACATAAAAGTGGAGTATCTGAATCAAAATAGAATTAAAGATCACTAAGACTAAGTATTCAGGGAACTGAGAGGCTACATAAATAGTTCTCAACCCCTTTTTCTGTCCTTGTGCTTTATAAATAACAGGTACTCTGTTTTGTTTTTACACCTTTATTGAAATATAATTTATGTACCATACAATTCACCCTTTTTAAAGGGTGCAGTTCAGTGGTTTTTAGTATATTCAGAGTTGTGTAACAGTCATAACAGTTAAATTTTAGAACATTTTCAGAATGATTAGTTTTTAAAATCCTCCCAATTTTGATGTGCCCATCTAAGAGGACCCTCCAGTGGGATGTTCAGGTGGCCTCAGCTTCCAGTGCTGCTGCCACTTCCAGTCTCTTGTTTTGATGTGCCCATCTAAGGGAACTTATTTTCTCCTTCCCACGCATTCCTTACCTGCCAAGAAGCCTGGAGTATGGCTGTGTCATCTGTGTTTTATGTGTGTTGAATTGCCCATGACTATGGAAAGATTTGGAGTAAAAGAGTCAGGAATAGATGAATACTACCAGGAGATTGACCATAGAGAAAGAATGATCTCACAGCATTTAAGTGCTACCCCCACCTTCTGAACTAGGGTGGATGAGATAGTGAGAGGATAAACCCACCTGAATGTGAGACTTCAGGGAGGCACTGTCTTTGGGAGGAAGAGATTAGAGCTACCACTTCCATTATCTCAGGAAGTTAGGGAAAATCTTCAGAAGTTTGTGAAGTAGGGCAGTTTGTTTACTGCAGAACAAGAGGGATAGAATACAAAGGAAATGTTTGAATGGGGGTAAGACAACAGGATAGAATTAACTAGCTAGAGGTTTTCACAAGACTAGGTTCAAAGAATTAAGCAAGGTAGTATATGAAGGGAGGATTGGGTAGTTTTTCACCTTCTAGAGTCAGCCAAGGCTGGTCAGATTTTAGGTGGATTAGTTATATTAAGAAATAAATGAGAACATTGGCTCACGAGTTAGGAAAAAAAATGTTAAGAAAAAATAAGGTCCAAAATACCTGGGGACGACCGAGTGACTTGATGTAATTACTGGAGACAGACAAAGAGGAGGAGAGAGTAGTAGTTTACAACATAATGGTTGTTTTAAGCACGTTTTTCAGCTGCTAACTGGAAGAGACATTTAGATAAGTAGACTAAACCTTCCAGGTGATTTTTCCAAAAGCATAGTTTTGAAGGGGAATACTAGAGAAGACAAAATTAAAATGGAAAGGCTTATTTTATAGCTTTATCAAATAAATCACTGTGATAATAAGAAAGTGTTGGACTATGAATAAAATTAGTATGTGGAATCCTTTAAAACTACTGATATTTCAGTGATAATTGCAGTATACTATGAATTTGTTTTTTTACTGAAAACTAAGTAAAACTAAGTTATTTTTTGGATTTTTATGTGGTTTCAAATCAATGCTCAAAATATTATTGTGTATAAGTTAAATTTGTTTTTGTAACCTTTACGTTGATGCTTTGTAGAAAAAAATGATGAGTGCTTATTCAAAGGAATTGCTAGATATATGTTTGCTTTAGGGTTGTTGGAAATTAAACATTTATTTTTTTTCTCTAGTCCAAACCCCTGATACCTCTTCAAAAAGAAACAGATTCAGAGACCCAGAAAATGGTGCTTACTAACTACATGTTCCCTCAACAGCCAAGGACTGAGGATGGTAGGAATTTACGAATTTTTTAATTTTTAACAACGAATACTGGCTAATCAGAGAAAAGGTGTGAGGTGAATTTTAAGTCTTAAAGACTTTAACTAGTTTTATGGAACTTTAGAGAGTTGATAAAAAATGTTCTCTTAAAATAATGGGAAAACATGGCAATATCTTAGGGTTATAGACAGTTGAATTTAAAGTGTAAGTGTTACATGTGTTTCTTTAACTGATTTCCTTTAAATTAAACCAGTAAGTTAAAACTACTTAAAAATCACCTTTAGCTAAATGTTAGGAATGCATGTTAAATGTTATGTATTTAAAACTATTAAACCAGGAAATATTTTGTTCACTTTTGTTATAAACTTACTACCCAGTACACCCTAGATTAGGATAATCTGTAGAACTCTGACTGTAGCTGTTACTCCTAAATATGTTTCTATATTTTGGCCAACAAGGGGGAATATACCCTTTAATACTGGCCACAAATTTTTTTTATGTATTATAGTGTGAAAGCCTTTAAGACTAAGGAACAAATTGTTTCTGACATATGTTGTACTTTGTATGTGTGTAATATTTGTTATGTTATACTTAAAGTATGTAGGTTTTTTTGTATGTATCTTTCTGAAACCAGTGAAAATCTCTATGGTCTTAAGTTATTTATAAATTAACTCTTAGTACATAAAAACAGTGTAGAAAAATACAATCATTAATCTTAATTTATAAATTATACCATGAGCAAGTTAAATAAGTTCTCGAGGTTCCGTTTCCTTATCTTAGAGTGATGATAATAGGTCTATTAAAACACAGCCACATTCATTCATTTACATTTTGTCTATAGCTGTTTTCAAGCGACAGTGGTAGAGTTAAGTAGTTGCAACAGCAACTTCATAGTTTGCAAAGCCTAAAATGTTTATTGTATGCCCCTATACGGAAATAGTTTGCCAAACTATACAATAGGACTTTAAAGTCTCTTCTCTAAACTAAGAATTCATTTCATGTATTTCTCATAAATATTTTAAATACAGGTCAAGTATCCCTAATTCAAAATCTGAAATCAGCTCCCAGATAACACTGTGAGTGTCAACATGACATACAAAGGAAATGTTCATTTGGAGCATTTCAGATTAAATTTAAAGTAGGAATGGGATCTTCAACCAATATGTATGTGCAAATATTCCAAAATCTGAAACACATTGATCCCAAGCATTTAGAATAAGGGATACTTGACCTGTATTAGCATTCTATGTTCCTATAGTATAAAAGAACAATTATTTGAATATATTCTGTAGCTGACCATAACATTTACAGGATGCTTACCCTTACTATTTCCTATTATCCAGAAATCATCTTCAGAGGCAAATGTGGAAAATTGAGAATCCCAGTGAATATGGCAAACAAACAAAAAAAAACTTATACTGATGCAGTCAAGTATTTGCTATAATTCCCCACACTGCATTGTTAGCAGCATAAGCAGAGTTTGCATCTCTATTTTTAACTTCTTAAATTCTAATGTATAAAATTATTGTTTGCATAAAACTGTACATCACTACTGACAGTTTAAAATTAAATGTACTATATTTTGTTATGGAATCATATTTCTATATTATATTGCTAAAAATGAAGGTTGGAGTGGATTTAAATACACGGAAGAGATGTCTTATTTGTAAATTATTCCCAAAGCTTTAATTACATACTGAGCTTTAATTTACCTTCAATGAATGAAGCAATTTACATTTGACTTCTCACAGATCTTAACTTCTAATTCAGTTCAAAAGCTAAACAATTTTTGCTATACTTACATAAATGTCATCAGATATACCCATGAAATAATAACTTGTCGAGGCAAGTGTTTTTTTATTCCTCCTTGCAAAGAGCAGAAAAGTTGGCCTAGAGAAGTTAAAGAGTTTTCTAACAGTTTATCATTAGTTTTAGAACAGAAGTTAAATGAGTTAAGTTTTTGGTCAATTTGTTTCAAAGCTGTTTGCCAAATTTGTCATAGCAATGTTAGAATAATAGCCTACTTGACTGAGTCAGACACAGTGCTAATACTTTATTTCCAAATTTCTCATCTTTAGAACAATCCTCAAAAATAGATTCTATTGCCATTAGTTGCGTCTTGGCTTACAAAGCTTAAAATATTTTATTATATGGCCCTTTAAAGAAAAAATTCTCGGACTCCTGCTCTAACCTGTCTTAATCATAGGTACTGTATATCCATGCCTTGAATCTCTCCTCTTACTGTTTTCCACTTTCATAATTCAAACCCACCTTGCCTTGTTTTTCACTGTATCAATTTAATTCATTCCCTTCCTGTTTAACTTGAAAAGAAATCATAATTTAAAATTTCATTTCAGATAGGAAGAATAGAAGTGGCAAAATCTTGCCATCATTAATTTTTAATTCTGATATTTGTTTTAGAATGGGAGGGTTTCTAATGGAAAAGTTTGAAATAGAAATATCAATTAGGTTATTATGAGTCCTGTTAGAATTCAGGGGCCACTTAAAGTATCTCATTATGAGTATTATAAGCAGAGTACTGAACAAGGTAGGTGAATTTCCTTTCAGTTGCAAGAACAGCTTTTTTCTTTATTCTAGTGCCGCTAAGAAATAGATGAATAAAAAAATATGAGTGTTCTTGGGTGGGAGTTTTACACACGTTTGAGAGAGGTAGACATTGTTTGCCCTTAATTCATTCTGTTTGTCATCCCACCTATGTAACAGGCATTGTGCTAGAGATAATATTGAAAGATAAAAGTCCTTGCCTTCAAGAATTTAAGGATGGATAATGATAAATAAATTTAAAAGAGTAGGGATGTAATATTGGGTAGAGGAATTAGTCTTAAGCAGAAAGAAGGGGAAGAATGTGTTCATTATTACAGTAAATTTGTAGCTGAGGAAGCAGGATGTTAAGGGAATATCAGCCTGAGAGTTTTTATTTATGTTGCTTTTCATTTAAGTAAAGTGAAATATTGTTGGGGAAAGGTCACTTGAGGGAAGTGGTAGTGATTAATGCGTCATGAAATCTCAACTTAATAGAGAAGGAAGTAAAACCTAGAGTGGTTTTACAGGGAGCAAAAGAAAGGTGATTAAGGAATTGGAAGTTTACCAGCAATAGTAAGAAAGTAAATGATTTGGAAGGACAGGCAAAAACGTGGAAAAGTTTTATGGAAGCCAGGGACTTGAGTGTGACCGTGGTGGTGAACTCACTTAGCTGATGCATATGGACATTGGGATTGAGGACTTCAAGGAACTATAAAAGTATAGTGTTGGAAGTGAGAGAGTTATCACACACTGACATCATTCAGGATATTGGCAGGTCTTAGGTGGAGATAGTCTGTAGCCAAGCACTAGAGTAGAGTACTCAGTGAATATATGTATGGGTAATCAGGTTGTGTATCCTTTAGAATGGTTGGGAAGTGATATTATCTCATGTCTTGAATCTTCAAAGATGATACTAAAGAATAGAAAGTGTAAGTGACAGAAACTGACAATAATGAGAGGCATGGTAAAAGTTATTTACCTCTGGGTTCTGAAAAATTCTTGTGTAAAATTGCTTTGACATAATCTAACACTCTTAGGTATCTTTGAGCTAGACTGGTGATTGAAATAACTACCTAAAATAAGATGGGGAGTTATATAAATCCAAACATAGACTTTGTTGGAAGCCACTTGGCTGTGCTTGTCATTTCAATGATACCACAAAAATATGGCAGTAGGAACTTGAATCACATCTCACATTTGTTTTGAACAAAAACAAATAGTCTAATTTATCGAGTAAATGTTAAGCAATTCAAAAAAGCAATTACAAGAAAAAAATATTGAACTGACTAATGAAAACAAAAAGCTAAATCAAAATTTCATTTCCATTATTAGTATTTGGTTTTATGGCATCATTAGTTTGTATATAATATTTTAAAAGGTTAAGAAGCTAAAAATAAGGGCTTAAGATAATTAGAGGTTTTTGTATTATATTGTTTTTAGATAAATATTCAAATTGACCCACATTTGGGTATTCCAGAAATTTATGTTTTTCTATTAACTAATTTTGAGTGCTTTTAATCGCTTTTTGTTTTAAGTAAGGATAGTCATTTTCTTTTAATGAGCAAAAAAGTTGTGGAGTTATTTTGTATTTTTCAATTTCTGTGGAGCGATATATGAAGGAGGACCAAAAAAACCCTGGAGTTTATTTATCAAAAATTGCGTATTTATTCTTCAGTTTAAACTTTCAGTCACTTTCAAAGTACTCTCCATTTGATGCAATACATCTATCAGGATGCATTTTCCAATGCTCAAAATGGTTTTTGAACTGATCAGTTTTTGTTTTTTAGTGCTTCTGCCGTTTTTTGTTTCACCTTTTCTACTTCAGCAAGATGTTTCCCTTTGAGGACTTTTTTCATCTGGGGAAACAAAAAAAAGTTGCTTGGGGCAAGATGGGGTAAATAGGGAGGGTGGGGGGTGGGAGTCATGCCATTTTTTATCAAAAACTGCTGAACACTCAACATAGTAGGTAGGTGTGTTCGAAAATCACCCATCATGAAATGGGCAAACGTGTTGAAACAGTCTACAAAAAAAATTTACTACAGTCAAACGCAGCCTCTCACAATGCTAGCTAGTATGCTGATGCTGATGGGCTCCTAGAACACTTACCTAGCAGGATAAGCTACAAGGGGCCTGCCCTCCAAAAAATTTCAGTTTTCTCTGGGTCCCCCTCATATAGTTAGTTGCCTAATAATAGGAAGTAAAAACTGTAAGAGTTGTTAAATCTTTAATTCTGTTTATTTTTTGAGTCAGAGTCTCGCTCTATCACCCAGACTGGAGTTCAGTGGCCCAATTATGGCTCACCACAGCCTTGAACTCTTGGGCTCAGGCAATCCTTTTGCCTCAGCCTTCCAAGTAACTGGAACTAAAGGTGTGCGCCACCATGTGTGGCTTTTTTTTTTTTTTTAGTTTTTGTAGCGACAAGATCTTGTGCTGTGTTGCCCAGGCTTGTCTCGAAACCTGGGCTCAAGCAATCCTCTCACCTTCACCTCCCAAAGTGCTGGGATTATAGACGTGAGCCACCGTATCCAGTCTACTTGTAATATTACAGGTTGAGTATCCCTTATCCAAAGTGCTTGGGACCAGAAGTGTTTCAGATTCTCACTCCCTGCCCCCAGATTTTGGAATATTTGCAGAATGCATATCAGTTGAGCATTCCTAATCTGAAATTTGAGATGTTTCAGTGAGCTTTTTCGTTGAGCATCATGTCAGTACTAAAAAATTCTGGATTTTGGAACATTTCAAACTTTGGATTTTCAGATTAGAGATGTTAACCTGTGTAATCTAATTACATTTTGATATAGACTATACTGTAAATACTTTATTTACTTAGTAAGTATATTATATATAACGTTTAATGAAAAGATAAAATTGTTTTCTGCATTTTTACCAAAATGTCTTACTGTTTCTGCCATCCGTCTTCCCCCCAGTCCCATGTATATGTAATGACCTATTAGAATTAGGAAGATATAAAAATAAAAAACTTGGATGAAATGGTTTATATATTATCATATTGCCTTTTTAGAACCCTGCACATAACCACGTATCTACAGTGTTTTAATCAGTAGAGTCTTTTCAAGAACCCTTCTGGTAAAACAACAAGACAAATCTGCTTCAAGGAAGAAAAGATATGTGGTTGACATTATAAAGAAATCTTAAAATCACAGCCTAGTTATTACCCTATGACTTATAATTGCTGATGTTAACAGCCTTAACTATCTTAAACTTATCGTAATGACCATAGCATAAATTATGAGCAAATACTAATTTTCCAAATTACAGTAGATATAGTAATAAGTTTTTGCTTGTGTTTTACTTTTCTCTAGTTATGTTTATATCAGATAATGAAAGTTTTAATCCTTCATTGTGGGAGGAGCAGAGGAAACAACGGGCTCAAGTGGCATTTGAATGTGATGAAGACAAAGATGAAAGGGAGGCACCTCCCAGGGTGAGTTCGTTCTTTATTCCATCAAATTTGAAACAGGTCTGTTGATATTTCATTGGTGCTAGACTGGGTACAGTAGTGCACACCTGTAATCCTGGCACTTTGGGAATTCAAGGAGGGAAAATAGTTTGAGACCGGGAGTTTGAGACTAACCTGGGAAACATAGTGAGACCCTGTCTCTACAAAATATTTAAAAAATTAACTGGGCATGGTGGTGTGCATCTGTAATTCTAGCTACTCAGGACACTGAGGCAGGAGTATGACTTGAATGAACCCTTAAGTTCAAGGCTGCAGTTAGCTCTGATCAGTCCCTTACACCCCGGCCTGGGTGACAGAACAAGACCATGTCTCTAAAACTAAATAAGTAAAGCAAGTTAAAGAGATTAAGTAAGCAAGGACTATAGACCCATACTGTGATATTTGGGAATACAAAGAGGTATTGGATTCATTCCTTGTCCTCAAGGTACTTGAAGTCCTATTGATCTAAAATATTTCCTACATGAGAGAATTTGAGAGCAATATAAAACTACATGATTAAAAACCAAATTTTATTATATATGTAAATATAAGGGTAAAAAGATTATTGTAGGTTAGAGAAATTAACCAGAACTTTATCTTGAATTGGTGCCCTTTTAGCTCAGCTCCATAGTTCAGTCAACCCCTCTTCCCACCGTACTTGTAGTGATTATTTTCTCCCTTTCTTTAATGATTTATTTATGTAAATCCCAGGTGTAAAGAACTCTGTTATAAACATTCTTTATGGGATTGAAAACATGTCACAGTGACATGGGTAGTAAATACATATTTCCAGGTTATTTGCAGATATAATTATTTGCCCCTTATATAAACTAGCTTAATCTCAGAAAATGACAATTAGGCTGACCTTGGGAGATTTTTGTTCTTGGAACGTGAGATATAAATATGTGAATGTCTGAATTTTCATGTGTACCTAGGTAAATATCTACCTGAAAAATGTATAGCTGTTTCAAAGCCAAGTGACACCGTTTTTGGCAATATCCCCACTATGTGTCTCCAGTAGAAAATATTTAAGTCTGCTACAAAAAGTTTTTAAAACATTGAAATTTCCTGTGAAGTCTATGACTATTTTGTGATAAAACCATGTTTTTATCGAGCCTAAAATGCCTTCAAAACCTATCTTCACTGTTATTTCTGTGTACTCTGCAATTCAGATGAGTTACAGATAAACATTGACTTGAGATTGACATTAGAAATGTCTGTAGTTTATATTTCTCTTATTTTATTTCTGTAGGAGGGAAATTTAAAGAGATATCCCACGCCATACCCAGATGAGCTTAAGAATATGGTCAAAACTGTTCAAACCATTGTGCATAGATTAAAAGATGAAGAGACTAATGAAGACTCTGAAAGAGACTCAAAACCACATGAAGACCAGCACGTCGTAAATAGAGATGTGGGTGTGAAGGTTAGAAAACTAAAGCCTGTTTTCAAGTTCCTGCAATTTTTAAGTGATGATTGATGGAATGACCCTTTTTATAGTCACCAGATGTGCAGTCATGCCCCACACAACAAAGTTCTGGTTGATGGACCACATATATAATGGTGAAAAGTTCCTTTCGCCTAGTGACATCATAATGCAATGCAACCTTTTCTATTTTCAGATACGTTTAGACACATAAATACCATTGTGTTAGAATTGTCTGCAGTATTGAGTATAGTAACATGCTGCATTGGTTTGTAGCCTAGGACAACAGACTGTACTAGATAGCCTGGGTATGCCGTGGGCTATACCATCTAGGTCTGTGTAAGTACTCAGTGATATTCACAATGATGAAATCACCTGACAATGCATTTCTCAAAATGCATCCCTCCTGTGGGGTTGTGTCAATGTAGCTTTAGAAAAAAAAACATTGAAGAAAGAAGATAACGAATGTCAGAAAAGTCACTATTACAGAAATTTTCTTTTTTCCACTGGTAATATTGGTACACCTCGTCCAATTCTAATTTTAAATGTACACATAAGTGCATTTGTATAAGATGTGTATTTCCTTGGGATGTTTCAGAAATTTTCACAAATTCCTAACTGGTATATTCCTTCAGTGCTTTCCCACACACACATACTGTATTACAGAAAAAAAATTTTTATCATGTCTTTAGAATAACTGTACAGTCCACAATGAGCAGAAAGTATCTTGAGTTGAGTGTGACTTACTTGTCCACACCAGCCTTGCAACTTCTAACAGGAAAAGTCATCTCCGCTAAATTATACATTTTAATGTGTTTCATAGTTTTGGGGCCACGTGTTCCCAAAATGAGCTTTTTAATCTGTGAGTGACAGAGGTTTCTATGTTTAAAGTTTCCTTGTTTGAGATTTGTCTAAAATTGGAAGTAGATAAATTAATTTTAAATTTGTAATCTAAATTTTAATATAAGAATAGATATAAAACTAAAAACATGACTTCTTTATCTTTTATTTTACTTAGACTTCAGAAAATACTACTTCTCCAGTAAAAAGCAAAGTTGATGAAAAAGAAAAATATATGATAGGAAACTCTATACAGAAGATCAGTGAACCTGAAGCTGAAAGCAATCCTGGGAACATACCAGTGACTGCAAGTATGAAAGCTTCTGAGAGCTTGAAGCATATTATTAACCATGATGATGTTTTTGAGGTATGACTTTATGATTATTCTGCGGCAATTTTAACAACTTTAAATTTAATATTTCATTGTTGCTAAAGACCTGACGTTGATTGCAAAATATATGTTAATGCATTTATCATTGAGAAATGTAATAATGTCTAGTAAAATAACACTCATCACTTTAAACTTAGGGTTTTTATAACCTTTGTGCTCAGGTGTTTACTATGTAAAATAGATTTTGGAAGGTCTGGTCTACTGTAAAATACATAATTACAATTACTTTTATTTTTGTAAGTTAAAAATGAAAGGCTGCTGTAAGTATACTCAATTATTTGAATCATTTAAGCATTTTGTCATCAAATGTGAAGGTTTTTTGTTGCATGAGACTTTTTTTACACATGGAACTTCTAGTGGATCAGTAAAAGCTGTAACTTTTCTGAAAAATAGTTTGAGATATAATTCACATACCATACAAATCACCCCTTTAAAGTATACAATTCAATGGCATTTAATATGGTTACCATCCACCAACACAGTCAATTTTAGAACACATTTATCAACCCAGAGAGAAATCCTGTACTCCTTAGCTTACTCCCCAATTTCTTCTTCCCACTCAGCCCTAGGCAATCAAAAATCTACTTTCTGTGCCTCTATATACCTGCCTATTCCTAACACTGTATATAAATTAAATCATATAATATGTGTTCTTTTGTGACTGGTTTCTTTCATTTAGCAAAATGTGTTCAAGTTTATCTGTGTTGTAGCATGTAGCAATGCTGCATTCATTTTTATGACTGGATAGTATTCCATTGTATGTGTATACCACACTTTGTTTATCCATTCTTCAGTTGTTGAACATTTGGGTTATTTCCACTTTTTGGCTATAAGGAATAAGGCTACTATGAATATTTGTGTACAGGTTTTTATGTGGATATATATATTTTCCTTTCTTTTGGGTATAGGAGTAGAATTGCTGGGACATATGGTAACTTTATGTTTACTGTTTGAGGAACTGCCAGGCATTTCTTCTGAAGTGGCTGTGCCATTGTATATTCCCTTACACATTGCTAGTAGTAATATAACACGGTGAGGGCGTAGCTTTTTAATACGAATATCTGAAGTGTTTCTGATTTTTAGTTGCATTGTCTGCTGCATTACACACCAGCTCCAAGTGACTATTAAGTTGAAATTAAATAAATAAAACTTAAAATTGAGCTTCTCCATTCACACTACCCACATTTCAGACATCTGGTTAGTTAGTAACTACCCCTTACACACATAGCTAAGATAAAGAACATTTCCATCATTGTAGAACGTTCTACTGCTTGACACTGGTATAAAGAAATAGTGATGTTGTAGGTTATAATACATCTTTAATCCTGAAAATTCTAAATATTTTCATGGTTATCCTGTGAGCTAGCATTTACTACAAAAAACAAACAAACAAAAAAACTCATGGCTTTCGAATGTACTTTAGAAAGTTAACATTACTCAGTACACTACTATGTAATGAAGTTACTTTGTTTGAAGCTAATATAACATAATCTTTGAGGCAGTTAATGGGTTTGTTCTAGAGAATTTAAGACTCATTTCGTGTAATTTATATGTGTTTAGACACTGTTTGGAGTTATAGTGGCAGAATGGGTAAGTGGATATTTAGATTAAAATCAGCGCAGTGAAGATACCTGATCTCAAACCAGGTGAAATGGGGACCAAAGTGAGGCCCAAACTTTACTTGTACAATCCTGAATTGTACCCCACATCTTTAAAAAATAAATAAACAGCCTGGGCAACTTGGCAAAACCTCATCTCTACAATAAATCAAAAAATTAGCTGGGTACAGTAGTGCATGCCTATAGTTCCAGCTACTTGGAAGGCTGAAGCAAAGGATTGTCTGAGCCCAGCAGGTCGACAGAGTCGCTGTAAGCATGCCGCTGTACCCCAGCCTGGGCAGTGGAGTGAGACTCCAACTCAATCCATCAATCAGTACAATTTTTGAAATCAGTGCAAAAACAATCAAGGGTAGACTGTGCTATGTGGGTAAAAAAAAGTATTAGATGTTACAGAAATTTAGAAAAGTGATCTTTTCTGGCTATGAAGATTTGTGGATCCTTAAGAAGAGAGAGGCATTTGACCTATATGTTTAAGTGTTCAGTTGGCAGAAATAGACCTGAATGAAATGTGGAGGAAATAATGAGAGAGGAGAATGGTATTTGGAAAATGTGAAAAACAGCCTGTTTTACTGAGTATGTCAGGGGCAATATTATGAAATAAAATCAGTAGAGTAGATTGGATCCTAATTAAGAATGCCCTTAAAAGTCATGCTAAGAAGTTTTGTGCTTAATGTTCTATAGTCTTGGGGAGCCACTAAAGGCTTTTTAGGAGAGCATTATATGTTAGAGTCGTAACACCTACTGGATTCTCCAAGTCTGACAGCTTTTTGAATAAGAACATGCCTGTAATCTCAACACTTTGGGAGGCGGAGGCAAGAGGATTGCCTGAGCTCAGGGATTTGAGACCAGCCTGGGCAATTGGCGAGACCTCGTCTCTACAAAAAAATAAAAAAATTAGCCAGGCGTGGTGGTGTGCACCTGTAGTTCCAGCTACTTTTGAAGGCTGAGGTTGAAGGATCGCCTGAGACCAGCAGGTCGAGGCTGTGATGGCTGTGAGTGTGCCACTGCAGTCCAGCCTGGGTGACAGAGTGAGACTCCTACTAAAAAAAAAAAAAAAAAGTTGTGAGAATAATACATAAGATGTAGCATGTGACTGTCTTTTATCATAAAGAAGGGAGTAGTGGGAACAGTCACTTAACCTTGCTTGATTAGGATGATAATGCTATGAACAGGATGGGAGTGTTGAGAGAACAAGTAGGCTTGGAAGGACTGGTTTGTCTTCAGACATACGAAATTTGAGCAATTGGCAAAATTATCAGACGTATCCAAAAG
The DNA here is from genome assembly GCA_963574415.1 of Tarsius wallacei. Taxonomy (NCBI): domain Eukaryota; kingdom Metazoa; phylum Chordata; class Mammalia; order Primates; family Tarsiidae; genus Tarsius; species Tarsius wallacei. The sequence goes on along the minus strand of CAUYQG010199286.1, from coordinate 39,770 downwards.
AAATCAAAGCTAAACTATAGGATTGTCTAGGGCAAACATTTTATTGAAGAAAATGCAATATCCAAGGGGAAAGAATAAGAAAGATTTCTCTCTGACAGTCTTTTTCTTCCTGTGCATTCTTAATACCAGAGTTAACATTACATAATTATGAGCTTGTGAGTTCCTGGCTTGGCATCTTCCAATAAGGACCAGTACATACTTAGTTGAGTTCACCCACAGAAAATAACTGCTTGCCAAGCTATCCAGTTAGTCTACCTTTGTTTCTTTCTCCTGTAACTTACCTGAGCTCTAGCTTCATGGAACTGACTTTACCTTTTCTTATTTTCATGCTTCCCTCTACTTGACATATCACTTCCCTCTTTACTCATTCTTTGGAACTAAATTGAATTTACTTCTTTTTCCTACTCTACTAACTAGCAGCCTTTAACCCTTTCTGCTGTTGTACATTCTTGAAGAGGGTTGGCACACTATGGCCTGTGGGCCAATACCTGTTTTTGTATGGCTTGCAAGCTAAGAATAGTTTAACTTTATCAAATGATTGAAATCAATATACCAGTACTATTTTATGACAAGGAAATTACATGAAATTCAAATTTTGCTGTAATAGATAAAGTTTTTGGGGGGAACACAGCCATGCTCATTTGTTTACATTTTGTCTATGACTGTTTTTGTGCCACGATAGCAGAGTTGAGTAGTTGAAACAGAGAGTATGTGGCCTACAACTTCTGAAGTATTTACTGTTTAGCCTTTTACTGAAGTAGATTGCTGATTCCAATTCATATCTTTATTATGGCACTTATAAATACCTAGGAACCTTAGTACTTTTAACAGAACATCTCTTTTAAGGACCTTTCATTTATTTTTATAATTTTATGTACTTATACATCATACTAACTAGGAATAATTTAGCCTGCTGAAGAAATCAAAATTCTTCTATTAACATCTGTTGACTAACAAGTCAGTTTCTTTGCTCTCTGGCAGCACTGAATGGTAGATAATCTGGGATTATTGCCAAATGTTAGAGAAAAATTCATGGAGAGTAATAAAAAGTTATGCCTTCAAAGAATGAAAATTGCCATTTGTTCATTTTGATGGCAGAACCTCCCAGTCTATCTGATTCCCTGAAAACCAGTGATCCTTAAGAGAATAAATTTGAGGATTAGGGGAAAACTTTGCTGAGGCATCCTCACTAAACTGAGTTTTTCAAAGACAAGGATAATGTTTTATTCATTTTGTTTGTCTAGCACTTGACATAGTACCAAACACATAGTATTCATTAATATAATTGGATTAAGGCCTGCCATAGAAAATTATCCTACAGGCACTTTTGCGTATTGTTAATAACTGCCATAATTTTATTGCCATATCTTGAAAAATCATGAAGTAGTTTTAGTCACTATTATCATGAAAAGACTTAATACATGTTCTTAATATTTTTTATTTTTTCTTTGCTCTTCTTATGACAGTATTTGTTTATTTAAAGAAACCAAAATTTAATTTTTATATTCTCTCCTTTTTTAAACTAGGAATCTGAAGAACTTTCTTCTGATGAAGAGATGAAAATGGCAGAGATGCGACCACCATTAATTGAATCCTCTATTAACCAGCCAAAAGTTGTAGCACTTAGTAATAACAAAAAAGGTTAGTTGTTGACAGAAAGCACTAGGAATGTAAATTACCTGAGTATATATTACAAACTTTTAAAATAAATTTCAGTGAATGGTAGATGTTATTTGTAACAAATATTAGACACAAGTTTTTAAACTTGTCTTTCTGAAAAGTTTTCCTTCCTTATCTCATTTTTAAATAAAAATCTTCATAGATCTTTTCTTTCTCCTCATGCAAATTTATTTATATAAGCATGGACTTTACAGGCAGATAAGCCTAGACTATAATTTTATTTCTACCACTTATCTACTGTGTGATCCTTGAGTTACTTAATTTTGTCCATATGCACATATCTGATTCAGCATACAAGGAGGCTAATGAATTTTGTATAAAATGAACTAGATATGTGAAGTATTCAGATCTAGCACAGTATCTGATGTATAGTAGATGCTCATTGTTATTTTACTCATACGATTTCAAAACTTTGTTTACACTTTCCTCAACCCCTGCCAGCATTCTTTTATATAACAGAATCTCAGAATCAGAAATAAATAGATCTTGAAGGGTATTATCTGTCCTTTCCCTCATCCCTCCCCACCATATCTTCTTGCCCAAATGCTTATCCAGCCTTTTGCCTTTATGATGTTAATGATATTTATTATCAGGGGGGCCCTTGGATAGCTTGAGTTCATAATAATTGTGATAATTATACCTGGCATTTATTGAGCACTAGTTATTCAGGTACTATGCTAAATATTTTACTCATTTTTCTCTAATTGTCACATTGCCATAATAGCCCCATATGAGGAAGAGGAATATATCTAAGACAGAACTTAACCACCATGTAGTTTAATAGTATCTTAAAAATTAACAACTCAAGACTAAATACCTTAAGCTTGAGTTTACAGAGTCCTTTGCTACTATTTTCAACTTTAAACGCAATCCAGGCTACTTGAGCTGATCTCCTAAGATCTCAGAACAGCAAAAATATCCTTAATTCATACAGCCTTCTATGCATCTGTCTATATACACTATATCCGTGATTTCGCTATGATTTAGTTAAAAGCAGCCTTTTAATCACTACTTTAAAAGAATACCACTTTTTGGCCAGGCACAGTGGCTCATGCCTGTAATCCCAGCACTTTGGGAAGCAGAGACAGGAGGATTGCTTGAGCTTAGGAGTTCAAGATTAGCCTGGACAACATAGCACCTTGTCTCTCCAAACATTAAAAAAAAAAATACTAATTATTTGTACCACCTGCCTATCACTGTGTATTTCTGTTTATATAATTGTTACACATAACCATCTCACATATTGAGAACTTACCATTCATAAAGAATTCTGTGAATTGCTTTAAAAACATGAAGGAACAAAAGAGCTAACCTTTGAAAATTTCTTAATTTGTTTAATGATTGCATGTATGTTCGTGAATTGCTTACATTTATTATCAGAATAGATGGGGGAAATTTCCATGTATGTATGAAGTAATTTCTTACCCATATACCATATAAGTTTACAAGTGTGAGCTGTAACTACATTTTTATTATGAGTCTTAAAAATTATAGGTGGGTAGGAATCATATTAACTAAAATTAATTGTACTTAGAAAACAGGACACATAGGCTGTATGCAGTAATCCTAGCACTTTGGGAGGCTGAGACAGGAGGATTGCTTGAACCCAGGAGTTCAAGATTAGCAACATAGTGAGGCCCCATCTCTACAAAAAAAAAAAAAAAATCAAAAAAATTAGACAGGTATGGTGGCACACACCTGTAGTCCCAGTTATTCGGGAAGCTAAAGTGAGGGGCTCACTTGAGTTTAGGAGTTTGAGGCTGCAGTGAGGAAAAAAAAAGTACATAATATCTTGTCAGTGAAGTAAATCAAATTCTTAACAACCCAAATGTTGGTCATGTTAAAAAAAAAATTGTATCTCTTTTAAAATTATTTAATCTTTGTATTAGGACTAAATTTTCAGAGATGACACTGGCTGAATTCATATAAACATAATTTATTGCCTCATTTGTGGAGCCAGGGCATTATAAATGCCATCTGTCTTCACTTTACCCAGTTCTTGGTGAATTTATCATTATCTCAATTTTTTTTTCTTTTTTTGGTCTCAGATGATACAAAGGATACCGATTCTTTATCAGATGAAGTTACACATAACAGCAATCAGAATAACAGCAATTGTTCTTCTCCATCTCGGATGTCTGATTCAGTTTCTCTTAATACTGATAGTAGTCAAGATGCCTCACTCTGCTCTCCAGTAAAACAAACTCATATTGATATTAATTCCAAAATCAGGTTTGTGAACATCTTATAAAATTTATTTGTACAATAAATACATGAGTAAATATTTCATGAGTAAATATTATAGAAGTGGCTTAGGCAGTATGTTCCTTCCCCTATTTTATTACTAATTGTCTATTTAATTTTTATACACTTTCATTTTAAATTAGTGTTTTAAATGTGGATGTATAGATTTAAAATAGATGCCTAATTATTATAATAAATAATTATCCTAATACTATACTAACGGTATTGGTAGTGGTGGTAAACTGCCTGGGGGTGGGGGCGGGATTGGCAGTAGTGGGAAACTGCTGGTGGCGCACACCTCAACAACAAGGGTACCTGCATAATGAACATTTGTAGACCTAACCCTGAATTGCACCCCATATCTTTAAAATTAAAAAAAATATATTTCTAGGTATTACATTATAAACAGTCTATTTGGGGTTATTCAAGTTGAAAGGGGTATTTTTATACTTAATCATTTTTGAGGAATACCTTTAGAAGTTCCATTTAAATACTCTTGGTCAGGGCGCGGTGGCTCAAGCCTGTAATCCCAGCACTTTGGGAGGCCAAGGTGAGGGGATTGCCTGAGCCCACGGGTTTGAGACCTGCCTGGGCAACTTGGCAAGACCTCATCTCTACAATAAATCAAAAAATTAGCCGAACATGGTAGCGCATGCCTGTAGTTTCGGCTACTTGGAAGGCTGGGGCGGAAGGATTGTCTGAGTCCAGCAGGTCTGCGCTGGGGTGGCTATGAGCATGCCACCGTACTCCAGCCTGGGCGACGGAGTGAGACTCCCAATTCAAAAATAGATAGATAGATAGTGAGACTCCAATTCAAAAATAGATAGATAGACAGACAGATACTCTTGACTGATGTCATATATTTGGTTTAGGCTTAATTTTGTAGGAGAGATTCTCTGAGATGTTAATTCCTACAACCTGGACTTTAACTGAAGTTTAAAGCAAATTTTATTTAGCCTCTTAAGAAATTTGGTTATCAAAGATCATGCCATTCTACCTTAGTGTTAGTCTGCCAGCTTGAGTCTGTTAAAAAGATTTGGGTTACTAGTAAACCAAAAGTTTATTCTAGATATTTTTAACTATCATTTAGAGTTGTTAAAAATTGTTCTTAAGTTTCGGGCATATGTAAGTAAAATTTTGTGTTAATGTGAATTGCTGTTAAAGGAAGATGAATTTTGTGCCTGAAAATGAGTTTACAGATTGTGTAGTTACAATTAACGGTTAATCACTTATGTCCTCTGAATTTGAGGCTGTGACCCGGTGTTTTAAAATACTAATTTTTACAACCTCTTAGATGTTAAGATAATGATGACTTTATTGAATAATAAAATTGTGTTTGTTTATTGTTGGAAGATAGTATGGTGTTTTATAAATCATATTTTTTATACAATGAAATAAAGGCTAAGCAAGGAATATTTGTATTGTGTTTCTAATAATGAATGTTATCTTTTGCATAATGGAAAGATCAGTATTAAGGAACTCTTGTGAAAATATAGCTTGAATATTTATAGACGAGGACACAAATGGGTTTTCATATCACCATGCAAAAATAAAATATTTTCTATAATTTTGGAATGACACATTTTAGCATATTTACCAAATACAACTAGCCACTTAGAAGAGTGATTAGACTTAGTTTCTCTTTTGATCTCTTTTGCATATTTAATGTAAAATTTGGGCAGTTATTCAGTTCTTTGCTTTGTCAATCTCCTTACCTATATACTTAAATTTGATGATTATGTTCTTAGTTAATGTGGCTAACTATGATTAATAATGTAAGGCTTCAAAGTTACCTGTAAAAAATGTCCTGTACTGTTGTTCCTTTCCATTTATCTTCCCACTTTCAAACATTTAATTTTTTAGCACATTCATGGAAAGATATATTAGCAGGAGATATATAATTCCACTTTTATTCATAGTTTGGCTCTGTTGAATTATTTTGTGACAAGTTAGACTGAGCATATTGATGAAAATTATTTTGATACTATCTGTGAATTTTAATTGTTTTACTTCTCTCCAACTTAACATAAAGCTATATTATTTGACTAAATTCATATTTTAAAATTACATGTTTGATGATAAATACCTTTCATCTGTGGTTCCCATTAGCTTTTTTAACTTGTCTGCCTACACAATTTAGCTACTAGTACTTAATGTTCCATGTTAACTAAAAAAACTTGACTATATTGTTTTTCATAAAATTGTCTTTATTTTAGGCAAGAAGATGAAAATTTTAACAGCCTTTTACAAAATGGAGATATTTTAAACAGTTCAGTAGAGGAAAAATTCAGAGTTCATGATAAAAAAGATTTTAACTTACCTGAATTTGATTTGAATATTGAAGAACAGTTAGTTCTAATTGAGAAAGGTGTTGACTCAACAGCCACATCTGATGATTCTCACAAATTAGATCACATCAACATGAATCTTAATAAACTTATAACTAATGATACATTTCAACCAGAGATAGTGGAAAGATCAAAGACACAGGACATAGTGCTTGGAACAGACTTTATAAACATTAATTCTAAAGAGCAAGTTGAGCACTTGGAAAATGGAAACAAGTATCCTAATCTGGAATCCATAAATAAAGTAAATGGACATTCTGAAAGCACTTCACAGTCTCCTGATAGGCCTGAGCCACATGACACTGATTCTTCTGTTGACATTGGTATTTCCAAAAGCACTGAAGATCTCTCCCCTCAGAGAAGTGGTCGGGTTGGATCTGTTGTGAAATCTCACAGCATAACTAATATGGAGACTGGAGTGCTAAAAATCTATGACATTCTTAGTGACAATGGACCTCAGCAGCCAAGTGCAACAGTTAAAATCACATCTGCTATTGATGGAAAAAATATTGTCAGGAGCAAGTCCGCTACACTCTTGTATGATCAACCCTTGCAAGTATTTACTGGTTCTTCTTCTTCTTCTGATTTAATATCAGGTACAAAGGCGATTTTCAAGTTTGATTCAAATCATAATCCGGAAGAGTCAAATATAATAAGAGGCCCCACAACAAGTGGCCCACAATCTACACCTCAAATATATGGTTCTCCACAGTATAATATCCAATACAGTAGCAGTGCTGCAGTCAAAGACACGTTGTGGCACTCCAAACAAAATCCCCAAATAGATCATGCTAGTTTTCCTCCTCAGCGCCTTCCTAGATCAGAGAGCACGGAAAGTCACAGTTATGCTAAGCATTCTGCCAATATGAATTTCTCTAACCATAACAATGTTCGAGCTAATACTGCATACCATTTACACCAGAGACTTGGCCCTGCAAGACATGGGGAAATGTGGGCCATTTCACCAAACGACCGACTCATCCCTGCAGTAGCTCGAACTACAATTCAGCGACAAAGTAGTGTGTCCTCCACAGCCTCTGTAAATCTTGGTGACCTGGGTCCTACAAGGCGGGCCCAAATTCCAGAAGGAGATTATTTATCATACAGAGAGTTACATTCAGTGGGAAGAACTCCAGTGACGTCAGGATCACAAAGACCTCTTTCTGCACGAACATACAGCATTGATGGTCCAAACACGTCAAGACCTCAGAGTGCTCGGCCCTCTGTTAGTGAAATCCCAGAAAGAACTATGTCAGTTAGTGATTTCAGTTATTCCCGGACTAGTCCTTCAAAAAGACCAAATGCAAGAGTTGGCTCTGAGCATTCTTTATTAGATCCTCCGGGAAAAAGTAAAGTTCCTCACGATTGGCGAGAGCAAGTACTTCGACACATTGAAGCCAAAAAGTTAGAAAAGGTAATTGAACATGAGTTTTTCATTCTTCTCTTTATGAACTTATTTTCCTTAAAAATAGTTGGCATTCTTTGTTTTTTAAAATAATGTGAAATACGACACTCCAATTTATTGGTGATCTATTTATATGCTAGGAGTTTTTCTCTGGTACTGGAAGCAGGGTTTCAAATTGAAACTTAGCCGGAGCATTTGAGACGATAGTGTATGCTTCTCTCTCCTCTTCTCCCCGGTGTTTCAGATGGCAATGTCTTCATTTTATGTTTTTGTGTTAGATTGTGCACACATACTGGAAATAATATGTGTGTACCTCTGTTGAGCATTTTCTGACCTCCTGCTCTCTCTTGTTGATTATGTAAACATTATAAGAAAATAGCAGTTTACTATACAGTTAACAGAATAACATGAAATGTATTGCATTTGTAAACATTTCACCTATGGTTTTTTTTTTCCTAGTCCACATTATGTGAACTAACATTGTCACTGACACAGATGGCTTCTGGCATGGCATTTATTCTTGACTTTTCTGAACTGCATTTCTGAAGTGTTTCTGTGGCTCTAGTGTATCTTGGCAGCAATTGGTACAATAACTCATTCTCACGTTCAGTTTTTAACTTTTATGTGTAGATGTTCGTCTTTTGAAAGGAGCTTAAAATGTTTAAAAAATTATCCTTGTAAACCCAATTTGAGTGTCATAGTCATGTGGCTCAGTGTATAAGGTATGATCTTTCTTTAGATTTAGCTTTATATCTTTCACTAGATTTTACTCAAGAATTCTCTTTTCTCTGTTTATTAAATATAAAATGTAGTTTTTTTTTTAAAGCAACTGAACATATACAGGCTCAATTAGTCATTCTTTTTTTAAAATTTCTTAAATAAAAATTTTCAGAAGTAAATGCCTAAAGTACATGATTAGTACTTTGCGTCAATTCACATTAGATCTCTGTCTATAATTGTGAGCTCTTTTTAGTGTGGTCCTTTCAACTTTAAATAGCTAAGCATCTATCAGTGTTAGGCTACTTCATTCTCATCCCTCCATTGTGTTACAGCTGTAACTCTCCACACTGTTGAGGCAGTTGAGCTTTTTGTGCTTTTTCTAAGGAATTCGGAAGTTTCTTAAACAGAAAAGTAACATGTCTGTTTTAAAAATAAACTTCTGGTTACAGGGTGGAGCTGGATTTTGGAGGAAGAGGCTATATAGTCAATGTGATTTGCGTTATGAGGCAACTTAGTGATCTATATAAGAAATTAAATATGAACTGTTATCAGTGGAGTTCAGACAAAGAAATGAGCTTAAGAAACACTTCTGGAATAAATTTGAGTTTACTTCTGATTGACTGTTCCTGTAATCGTCATTGAGGAAAAGGGATAAAACCTGAGATTTGTGCCTTGAGTAACCTGGTTGTTGAGAATGCCTTTAACTATTACAGAACATAGTGGAGGGATGGTGGGTGTAGAAGAAGAGATGAATTGGGTTATTACGGTCTATTTAGTTTACATCTTATATGGCTATTCTCCCTGACAAAGATGTGCCTGTTCTTTAGGAAATAGGAAGCAAGTAGCAGCTATCTCACCGTTTAGTATGCTTGTCAGCTTTTTTTGTATTGCATATTTACGTGTTTTGAAATTTGTGGTATTGTTTCTTGCACAGTGTATGACAGTAGATTCCCAGTTGTGCCCACTGGTAATTTAGAAGTGTGAATTAGTTCACTAAAATGAAAAGTCTTGTGAGAAAAGAAACAGGGCAGGTTGAAGACAAATCTGTAGCTAACAAGGTAATCTTCCATTCTAAAGATACATAGGTCATACTTTGAAGTTAAGAGGGTGTTCCTACTCAAAATATGCTTGCCCAGACATCTGTTTCCTGGGCTACTAGTTGACTACACTGCAGTTTATCTCCACTCATTGGTTGGGAAGCATTTCTAGCAAATACCAAAGTATATATCCTGCTGTTACTGTAGCTCTGATATATTCCTTCTAGGATATTTTAGTCTCCATGTCTTTCTTAATTATGTTCTGTGTTTGCTTCTTTCAAATGCTTTATTCAAATTAAATGCTTAAAACGTATTCACATGTGAAACTGCTTTTACCTAACTTATGTGAAAGTCTTATCTTAAATGAATTAATATGTTTGATTAATCACATTTAAAAAGAATTTATCAGAAAATAAATGTGTTACTGCTCTTTGACGTTTTCAGTTAAAAAAAAAAACTGAATGTATAGCATTTAGAGACAAAAAAGCTTAACTGTGCATAATCCTAGCTCTGCTACATAGTTAGTTAATTGGACATGCAGCATAGACGTTCCTTACCTCAGTTGCTTCATCTTTAAAATAGGTTCAGTGAAAGGGACTACACTAGAATTATTTTTAAAATTAAATTAGTTAATACATGCAAAGCACTTAGAATGGTGTCTGGCATATATAACTAAGTGCTAAATAAGGGTTTATTGCTATCATCTTCATGCTCATCATCACCATCTGTTAAATATTTTTAAAAATTATCAGCTGATTAAAGTTAATATTTTGCTGGCGGGACTAGGTCTTAAATAAAGTTGATATTTTTTATTTAAAAAATGAAAATACTTTATTATAAAATAGGTTATTTTATGGTGGTAAAAGAATTGTGTTTTTCTTAAGTTAAAAACACCATTTAAGCCTTTTCAGTCAAAATGTCTCTCAGGGGACATAAAGAGATTGCATAAAGAGCTTGGTGATTGTATAGGACAAACTTATGCCTGCACAAATTTTTCAAAAATGTTTGTTTCCTTGAAGTTTTCCATTCAAATTACATGAAAAAGCAAATAAAGAGATGGAATATATACTGAAATATACATAAAAAATATCAGCTGGCATTAACGTAGAAAGAGAATGTGTGAAGTGCTTTCATAGTGGTGCTGACACTTCTTTGTTACAGAAGATGGCAATGAAGACCGTTTGTATAAGAAAGGCAGCTGTGGGTATACCCTCTGTATTATAAGGCATAACTTGAAAAGGTAGATAAGCAAGTTACCGTAGCTTTAAAAGAAAGAGACTTTCAAAGTTGAAGACAAATCATATTGAGTATCGAGTGGCACAGACCAAACTGATCTATCTGCATTAAGCTGGAAAAGTAAAATTGGAAAAGTAATATTCTTTTTCTAAATTTCATATCATGTTTTTGTAATTTACCACTAGAAATTTTTTATCCATTTAATGAGTTTGCAGAACAATGGCAAAACGAAAAGATAAAAGTAAGAGTTATAATATAAGCAACAGTGAAGATGAGTGATCTTGAATTAAATATTTCTAGCACCCATATTTATCTGACAGGAAAAATACCAATAAAATATCAATAGAGACAGTTAGTTGGCTATACATTTATGTATATACTTACATACACACGTAAAACTGGCAAAAATAGAAATTTTAAAAGAAATTTGGTATTTTCTTCATAGCTTCATTAGTCAACTCTTGTTCAGAAAATGTAATTATAGTTTAGAAAATTATAGTTTAAGAAATAATTATGGTTCATTCATTTCATTCAGAAGAAGAAATTTGAGTATACTAATAAGTTATCTGTCAGTGATCAGATTTGGGGACTTCTGGATACATTTCTATAGTGTTTACATTTTGAAAGATTAAACACTAATGATAAATGTAAGAGTAATCACAGAAGATAGGACTATTCAAGGAGAGCACTACTTTTTTTTTTTTGAGTTGGGGTCTCACTCTGTTGCCCAGACTGGAGTGCAGTGGCATGCTCCCGGCCACCGCAGCCTCGACCTACTGGGCTCCGGCGATCCTTCCGCCTCAACCTTCCAAGTAGCTGGAACTACAGGCGCGTGCTACCACGCCCGGCTAATTTTTTGATTTATTGTAGAGATGAGGTCTCACCAAGTTGCCCAGGCGGGTCTCGAACCCGCAGGCTCAGGCAGTCCACTCACCTCAGCCTCCCAAAGCGCAGGATTACAGACTGAGCCACCGAGCCCGGCTTACTTTTTTAAACATTGGTAAAATTTTTATAAATTGGATTACGATTAATAGATTATAGAAAAATCATGTCAGGAAGGAGTGCTAAGAGCAAGGAGAGACAACAACTTCAACCTGGCTGAACTAGAAATTTATTCTGGGAAAATTTGACAGTAAAGTTTGGGCCAGATTATGAATATTAGAAAGTCATAATAACAGTTAAGTTTATTTAATGTTTACAAAGTCCCAGGAACTCACTGCAAAACCTCTTTGGGTCCCCTCCCACTGTGGGAGATTTCCTTTCCTCTCGATAAATCCTGCTTTAAAAACAACAACAACAACAACACAATTGTCTTTCTATATAAATGTTTCTCAGTTTTTACAGGAGTCCTGTGAGGTATTTTTATTCTCTTATTTTGCAATAAGGAAATTTAGGTACAGAAAAATAAAGTGATTTTTTTCAGTATTATATATTTTATATGAAAGAGAGAGAACAACTTTAAAAGCTGGGCAGAAAAATTATATTATTATTATTATTATTATTATTATTATTATTGATAATAATAAACAAGGGAAGCTGCTGTTATTTCCTGAGCTGATTCGGTGTTTCAGGATAGCTTGGACAAAAGTGTTCAGGATGAATTGATAAAGGTAGTTTAGGAAACAATTCAATAATAAAGCAGCCAAATGATACCTACCTGGGGTAGGATTATAGCGATAGTGGGAATGAATCTGAAAAAAACTAGATGAAAATTAGTTTTGGGGATTGGATGAGAGAAGGGAGTCAGTCACGGAGTCACCAAGATTTCTGATTTGGGATATTTGGACATCAACATTAAAAAAAAGAAAGAAACATTTTGGCATTTAGGAGAATGTAATCTTTGAAGCAGTGTGGTACAATGTGGAGGCTTGGCAAAAAGTAACTTGCTTGCTTTTGAACATATTGAATTGAAGTGGTAATAGTGTGTACGAGTAGCTTGGAACACAATACGAAATTAGAGTTAGTTGTGCAAATCTGAGATACAAACCCTATGAACGAGTGAGTTTCCCTTGGCAATAATTTGCGTATGGTAAGAAAAAAGTGAGAGATACTGAAACGATAAGTATATTGTTTTAAGTAACTTTAAAGCGCTAATGTTGCCAGACATGCTTGTTATTCCAAATAGCGGTCCGTTCAAGTTCAGCATTGTGTACACACTGAAGATTTCTTCAGCATCTTCCCTTCTCCTCTGCCACTGGCTGCTGGGAACTAACCACTTTAAGGCAGGATGGTTTGAAATAACCAAACATTTATATCTAGATTTTACTCTTGTTCTTTCTTTAGATCAGTGGTTCTCCAACTTTACACTGTGGGTTTGCTATATAAAAGCCGTTTATATTGTATATTTTGGGGGATTTCAGAGATTTTCGAAGATTAATTTTGACCATTTGGGTTTTGTTTTGTTTTGTTTTTTTACTTTGTATGCAAACTTGAACATAACCCCTGTAAATAGTGTCATATATGTTCTTTGGATTTGTCTGAGTAATTTATCGCTGCTCTGCCACCATCCTCCTAAAAATAAGTTCATTCAATAAAAATAATTTTGTATGCTTAATATTAAAGCATAATTTGGATAATTTGCCCAGTGCAAATGAACTCTATTTTAATTTTACTTCTGCAAGTCCCTAGTATGGGGATGCTTTCTTTTCATATGTTCAAAATGTTCTAAAAACATTAACTATGAGTCTGAGAGTTTTCCTTGTTTTATTTATAGAAGCTCCTTTTGCTGCATTCATGCTCTTATTCATTAGATGTGAGAATCAGAATGTGTGGGCAGCATAAGCATATTGAAAGCGCTACCTATTTTAATAAGTAGCCACTTTGATATTCGCAGCAAGATTCAGATTCCAAACTTTGAAGCAGTGGTTCACAGTGGCAGAAGGGTGATGGAGGAGCTCTGTTTATGGACCTCATCTTCCATCATAATTCTGATGACATAATGGACATCTTAATATTTTCCCAGGAGGTTTCACAATGCCGGCCCTACCTCATGAGCCTACGTCCTCAAGTTAAGATTTGTTATTTTGTTCGTCTGAGAATTTATAATACTAGATAGTTTATTGAAGCTTAAATGGCTTTTAAGTCTTTTAATACTTACCTTTCTTCCCTCCCCTTGCCAAAAAAAACCTCAAAAACTGTACTTGGAATCCAAGCATATAAAATAAATGTCACCTTGAAAAATCTCAACACTAATAAGATAGCTTAAAAAGGAATAAAGACCAGGCACGGTAGCTCAAGCCTGTAGTCCCAGCATTTTGGGAGGTCGAGGTGAGGGGATTGCCTGAGCCCACGGGTTCAAGAACAGCCTGGGCAACTTGGTGCGACCTCATCTCTACAATAAGTAAAAAAAATTAGCCAGGCGTGGTAGCACGTGCCTGTAGTTTTAGACTTGGAAGGCTGAAGTGGAAGAATCGCCTGAGCCCAGCAGGTCGACGCTTGGGTGGCCGTGAGCGTGCCACTGCACTCCAGCCTGGGTGATGAGTGAGACTCCAACTCAAAAAAAGGAATAAAAGCTTTTATTTCATAGTTGAATTGTTACTAATATTAGCATTTGCTGATAATGTTCCTTATTAAAGAAAAACTCAGATGTGAAGTACTCCAAACCACAATATGATTAGCCCAACATGATGTTATGTTCACTTCACTGGTTATTATACAGCTATCATTATATAGTGAACAACATTGCTCAGGATACCTTGCCTGACATTTAACTGAGCTCTTCATAATCAATGCAGTTTAATGTGGATATTTAGGCACAAGCCTGAATTCAAAACCAGACCTGTTTTGAGTTTCAGCTTGATTAGTCAGTGAAATATTTTACAGTAAGCTCATGTTCAGAGAGGACAGAAAAGGCTTTGTTCCAAGATCTGTATATCGTTAAAAGGGCATCAGGCCATTCCAGTTAACAACATGTTAAAGCTCTGTGTGTAACAAATGAGTGTTTTACTTACGTATGTTTGTGTGTGTGTATATGAATGATTTCTTTAGCTTTATATTCCAATCAAATGTTTATGGAAGCTCTGAATCGCCTCTGCTAAAGCCGTATCCCTGGTGAAATGGTTTGGGAAAATGCGAGCCTGGGCTGTAGGTTTAGCTTTTTCTTTAGTCATTACTTTAGAATCCACAAAATAACCAAAAGTGTACCTGCTAATTTTATAGATAATTTTTTTCTTGAATCCTGTGTTAATGTTTCTTGTTATTAGATACCAATTTCAAAATCTGGAGAAGGAATATATTTACTAAGAGTAATACACAAATGCCCAAAATGTGGCTTCCTCAGTTTGACCATCAAACCCTCAATAACATTCAGGGACATAACTAAAAGCATCCACATGAACAGCGGTTAACAGTGCTGGGAATAAGTAGGAATAATGAGAGTCAGGCAGTGCATTTATTGAGGTACCTCATCAGACAGTCCTGGGTTTGACAATTAGATATTCACATGAACTCAAATCTGTGGGAGGATTCCATCAGTGGCTTTTCAAATTTAAGCAGCCAAAGCCACCATTAACTTCTAAAATACAGTGATCTTTAATATGTATATATTTGAATGGGGAAATTTGCTGCAGATACATTTTCTGATTTTCTTACTCTGGTAATCATAGAGCAGGGAGCATTTTAAAAGTATATCCAGCTACTGGGGAGACTGAGGCAGGAGCCAACCTGGACAACATAGCAGGACCCTATTTCTTTAAAAAAAAAAAAAGTTATATCCTAAAGTTGTGTGTATGTTAAACTTTTCTCTAATGTAAGATATTTGTCTAAATATGGAAGATAAGTTTTTAGAAATTGAAATGACCATAAGCCAGGTATTCTTTTTTCAATTTTTGTGCTGTAGCATGTGTATTTAAGCGCTGTTTAGTTAATCAGATAGAATTAGACTTAGAGTCTCTAGAAATTAATTTAAATCTGTTTTTATGTAGAGAAGTTAGTTTGTGTTTTTATGTGTGACCTATATAGATGTACATCTGGGTATGGGTCCAACTCCTATTTTCTGATATCTATGATAAGATGTGTTGGGAGTAAACATAGCATTGTATATGTCTGTACTTTCTTCCTTGGTGCTTAAACATGTGAATGGTTGCATTTACATGTAATTTATATGTGTGTGTTGTCATGTAAATAATATGGCGAATACAGCCGATTTCTTTCAGTGGCTCTGAAAATTGGGTGTTGCATGATATTTCTGTGTGGTTTAGGGTTACTTGTAAATAAGTCTATGTACATAACATGTCTTGTGGATTTTGCATGCTACACTAATCTCTGTTAAATCTATCCCTCTTTATTCAGAGCATGCTGTCAAGGTCCTTTAATTCCAATTTTACTGCTGTAAGCAGTTTTCACTATGGCAGCTCTAGGGATCTGCATGGCAGCCAGGGCAGTCTTGCCTTGAGTGTTGCAGACGGAAGAGGTTCTGGTGGGCACATTTTTCGAGTGAGTACCTACACTAGACTGATACTTCTAGCATGTAGGAGAGAAAACCCTAAATTGTACACGTTTCTAGAAAAAAGTTTTTACTGTGGGTTAGGAACCTTGATCTCTTCCAAGTTCTTCCATGGCTTAGTTCTAAATCTTCCTTCAAAGCTGATTAGTCTTTATCTTTTCAATTTCTTGGGTCATAAGCTAATAATGTAGTCAACTCTTGTTTATTTATCAAAAAGGGTGAATAAGAGGAATAACTGAGAGGTTTTTCTAAAAAAAAAACGATTATTCTTTGAAGGATTTTTTTCCTCTCAATATTAAACCTAGTTTGCTATTCCTAACTCAAAGTTTTAGGGCTACACCCTGTGTCATACATAGGTTGGTTATAGGGAGGAATAATTTTAACTCTAATGATTGAGAACTGGCTAATAAAAAGCACTACCTTGGCCGGGCTCGGTGGCTCATGCTTGTAATCCCAGTACTTTGGGAGGCCAAAGTGAGAGGATTGCTTGGGCCCAGGAGTTTGAAACTAGCCTGGGCAACATAGCAGGACCTTGTCTCTAAATAAAAATTTTTTTAAATAATAGTTTTTTAAGAAGCACTTCCTGGAACTAAATTTAATCGTATTTACTGAGTGTGATTAAATGTGGGGCTAAAAAAATTGTAGTAAGTACCAATGAAAAGGCAAAACCCAAATCCTTTATTACCCACATTTCACCATAGTCCTTAGTAGTGAAGAAGAAAGGTTTATTATTTTAATGAAAGTTCAGTGTGACTGAGAAGAGGTGAGAACAGAACAACTCTGACGTGGCTCTGTTTTAAGATTTTCTTTTTTTCTGTAACAACTTGAAGTACAGCTAGGTCTCTAAAATGTTTTTGGGGAACCCCCTCGGGTCCCCTCCTGCTCTGGTAGCTTTTCTGTCCTCTCAGTGAGTCCTGCTTTAAAACCCAAAAAATGTTTCCTTCTGCCCCCTCCTTCCATGCTGAAAAGACCTCTTCCCCCTTAGCACCCCATTTTATCCCCCCCCCCATGGTTTCCTTGGTAATTGTTTGATTGCTTCCAGGTCCTTTACTTTTTCCTGAGTGAAGTGTACCCATCCACACCCCACACCCCCCTTTTTAATACATTCCTGGCTTTGCTCTGTTGTATTCTAGTGTAGGAGCAGTCTCCTAGATTTACTTTGCTTGGGCTGCACCTGACCTAGTCTTACCCTGTCCTGTGTCACATGCCACCACGTGGTTTCTATGCTGTTGCAGCAGCAGCAATCATTTTGAAACTTCTCAATTTAAAAGAGGGAGAGAGAAGGGTGGTGACTTTTAAGCTCTCATTTCAAAAGAGGCCATGGGTAAAGACCAGTGGCTTTGTTAGCTGGGGTAATCTTTGCCATTCATAGTAATCTCGAACAGTTGTTCTTTCCAAATTCTTTTACAGTAACATTTTGTGCTTGCTTTTCTTAAATTCAGAGCCTTTGAGTCCATTGAATTTTACTTTTTCATTCGTGATAGGCTTGTTCTTTTAAAAAGTAGATAAGCATAGTTGTACGTTCAGGCTTGAGTTTAAATTTCAATCTGTGATGGGCCTAGGAATTTGAGGCCAGCCTGGGCAACATAGTGAGACTTCGTTTCCACAGAAAATCAAAAAATTATGTGGGCATGGTGATGTGTGCCTGTAGTCTGTAGTGCAGCTATGCAGGAGACTGAGTGGAAGAATCACCTGAGCTCAAGAAGCCGAGGCTGTAGTGAGCCATGATCATGCCACTGCATTCTAGCCTGGGTGACAGAGTGAGATCCTGACTCAAAAAAAAAAACAAAACAAAATTAAACCTGTGAGATAAATTGATTATCATGTATTCTAAAAGCACATCTAAAAAAGGAGAATGAAATAAAACATTCATTGTGTAAATACACAAAATTAGACAAAAACCACATCCAGAAATTCTAAGCCATGGTTTGAACTATCAACTAACGGCACATAATAGATCTGCTACAGATATAATTTCTACGATTAAATTATTATAAGTCTTGAAGCTTGTATGTATCTTGTAGTATAACAAAATAGATTTGTGATTATTTTTTGACATAATGATGTAGTTTGCATTTCTTTGTTTCTAGTTATATACTGTTTGGAAAGTAACAATTGCTATTTATCACAATGTCTTACTTTCTAAAATATATACAGGAATGTGTTTAGGACTAAAATTAAAGTGAAAAACATAGGTATCTTGTTTCTCAGCACATTTACAGTAAGAAATTTTCAGGGATAATGAGATTGAGTCTATTTTTCCTCTAAAGCTATCCATAAAGTAAACTATAATATAAGGATTTTATTTGGTATATTTAGATATGAACTGGTTAATTAATTTTAACAGCATTTCTCCAAGTCAGTGCCTTTGAAAATATTGAACTAATATTAATGTGACAGAATTAAGCTAAAGGAAGTTTTGTATTTGTTTTTTTATTTCATACCCCAATCTTATTATCCTAATAAAGCAAGTTTTATAAGACTATAAGTGTATTGGTGCTGCTCATCATTAAAATTTAGGGGGAAAAGTCCTGTGTGGTAGTGTGCTCTTAAAAAAACAGCAATTAAATTTTCTTTTCTTTTTTTTTTTTTTTAACCAGAAATCCTTATTGTAGTGCTCAACATGAATATATTCTAGTTGGTCTTAAAATTTGAGACTCCTAACTTTGATTAATAACTAAATTTTTAGCTCAAAAGTGTTAAAGGCTAGGTGTTGCTATAAATAAAACTAAAAGGAAAAAAGGACATATTGTAGAATTTATCTTCTACATGTGTACATTATTTAAAAAATAGATTAGTAGCTTATATACATATAAACTTTTCACACATTACAAGAACAAACATCTTGCCATGTACTTTTGGAAGAAGCTAAAGATACTAATTAATGACAGACAGTGATGTTTGATTTGTGCCTTCATCTTTCCACTATCTAGCAATATTTTTTTCCTACTTTTCTCTCAGGTGTCATCATCATTTTTGTTTCACATCTTAAAGGGCGTTATTTGTTTACTTTTTCTTTTCCCCTCATTTGAAGCATCCCCAGACATCCAGTCCAGGAGATCCTTGTCAAGATGATATATTTATTTCAGGACAGCAGAACTACTCATCAGCTACATTTAGTCACAAAGATCTTCCTTCTGACAGCTTGATGAAAGTAGGTGCTCAGGAGAAGAATGAAGTAGTCTCTGTGAGCTTACTATATTTTGCGGCTTTTGAACTCATCATTTGTGCTTTAGCTGAATATGGTTTTTTCAGGGCTTTTCCCCCTTGATTAGTAAGGATTTTTTTTAAAAAATCAAATACAAAATAGAATTTTACTCTGCTATTTCTCACTTTATTCCATGATTTTTCCACACTGGGGAATTATTTTATTGTTATATTTGGATTTCTTTAGTACCACCTACTTATTTTATCTTTTACATCAAGGACTTTTGACATTCCTGATAATAGACCTGTTGGAGAGCTGAAGATAGCTTGTCTTAAATTCTTCCTCCTTGAATCTTACTATTACTAAAGTCATTTAGAAGATATTTCAAAGATAATTAGAAATTATATTGAAAGACTTCTGTATATGATGGAATAGATAATAGTTATTCTATTCTTAGTACTTTAGTAGCCAAAAAAAATGTCACTCATTCAGAAATGGATTTCATTTTCTTAACTAATTTCATACCTCTAGTATAACCTGATATAATTATGTAGCCTAGTCATTTATTATTTAAAACGTATACATTGTTCTTGAGAATAGACAACCATCATCTAATTTATAAGTTCGTATATATCTATTTATTTTACCATTTTTTCTGAGCTCTGTCATCCAGTTTCTTTTTCTTTATGGTTGAGGTTACTGAGTTTGCTTTATGATTTTTAATCTACTGAGCCATCTGCTAATCATAGCTTAATATATTCCATGTGTATGCTTAAAATTTATGTAGGCAAGACCAAATATCCAGGATGTCAGGGGGTCTTAAGGAAAGGTCAGAAGTAATTATCATCTGAGTTTTTTCCAGGAGAAAGATGCTGAATCTGCATATAGGAATAAATGGTATAAACATAGAGAAAAGCAAGGGTTTTATCTAAGGAATAAAATCATAAGTATCATAAGTAATAACATATCAGCACAAACAGCTGATGACAGATCAATTGCATTAAATCTACAGTGATCAAGTAATAAACAACCACTGTTTCCCCCCAAAATACAGGGATACAAAGATAATATAGCACTTCATTTTCCTTGTCACCACCAATATAAGATTTGTCATAGAGTAATATCCTTGTGTCCTGTCACAAAATACCCATGTGTATTCTCAGACTTCAGAATTAAGTTCTCAAGTGTAACAATGAAAAAGAATATCTTTTTTTTAAATACTTTTTTTTTCCACTAAAGCTAAACTTTGTATCTTTCAGCAAGGTTCACATAAGAAGAACATGCAGTTCTAAAACTGTTGCCATATCTTTCTCCAGACTTTTCTATATTTGGATGATTTTAGGAAAATGAGACTCAACTATTTTCCTCATAGTTTTCCCGTAATTTCCTTGTGAAAGAGGTTTCTTTTCTGTTAATAACCAACAACAAGGAAGTTTTAAATGATTGAATAACTTAAATATTTTTTCTAAACAAAATGTTTTATATGCAAATGTTTGTAATATGACTAGAGCCTCTTTTTTTAAGACAGAGTTCTCACATTAACTGTTAGCCACATTTCTACAAAAGTGATTTTAAGTCAGGTTCATTCTTTAAAAGAGACATTAAAACAAAAGTACTTCTCTAACACCAACAGACTAATAATCTCAAGCTTTTTGTTTAACTTGTGAGAAATAAAGTAGAATGTCAACATTTATTTTTTGTGGTTAATAGTCTATGGAATTAATGATTAGAGAGTTTAAAAATTGCTAACATACTCACATACAAATGAATAAATCAGTCAATAGGTAGCCGAATTGACTTGTTAATCTGGAAAGGAAGGGTAAAAGTAGAACAATATAATTAAATTTGGAAAAAAATTTATCACAAAATTAGCTGCTTTTTTTTCTGGGGAAAAATCAGCAAATGCACCTTTTGTGTATGAATGTTTGATTAAGTATAGTAGGGGAAAAAATACACTTCTAACAGGCTTGCTTAAATTGTAAAATCTTGACATACTATTTGCCATTTTGACATTTGATTACTATAAGAAAGATAGGTACATCTAACAAAAGACAGGAATAGCTAACGAAACATTTAAAATGTACATATGATATATTTTTATTTGAAAGCTTATAAGAGTGACTCTATCAGCGTGAACCCAGGCAAGTTTATAATTAAGACATTAATAGCTTTTTTTTCTTTTAAGGTTTAAAATGAGAAAAAAACAATAAGCTTGGTATTGTTTGATTTATTAGAATGTGAAAACTCTAGTGTTTTTGTAATGCTCCAAGAAAAAAATCAAAATATTTGTAATAAGACATTATTATTGGTCATTTTAAGACACTTCATGTTTTTCTTAGATGCCTTTGAGTAATGGACAGATGGGCCAGCCTCTCAGGCCTCAGGCAAATTATAGTCAAATACATCACCCCCCTCAGGCATCTGTGGCAAGGCATCCCTCTAGAGAACAACTAATTGATTACTTGATGCTGAAAGTGGCCCACCAGCCTCCATATACACAGCCCCATTGTTCTCCTAGACAAGGCCATGAACTGGCAAAGCAAGAGGTAAGAATAATCAAGACTATTTGAAATATGAGACTAAGCTTTTTATGTATTTTTCTAGGTTACTTAATTATTAGCAAAAAATCCATATAGAGAACTTTAACAAAGTTTTTACCATTTAAAGTTTTGCTTTTATGTCAGGTTTATGAAGTGTTAAACTTGGTAGTTTTTACTTGACTTTATGATCATATGACATAGGATTTAGTGTTTTGGGCATGATTTTTTTATTCTAAGGCGGTAGTTTTCCCAAAACTGGTTGATACTCCAGTAGTCAGATATTCCTCAGGAATAGCAATAATAGACTGTTGAGCTGAAATTGTTCTGTGACACTTAGAATCTTAATTCCTTAAATTTTGAAATTTGGCTATAGACTCTAACTACTTTGAGTATTTAATCTTAAAAGTATTTAAAAAGTAATGAGCCATACATTCATATGTCTTCATAGTTCATTGATATTAGAAACTTAGGTAGAGATCAAATGCTTTATTTATTTTGGTTGAGTCTCTGGTGAAAGGGAGTCTTTTATAATAAAAGTTTAGTTCTTATATCTTTTCTTCTAACTTGATTACAAAAACTGTCAGTTGGTCATATTTTAAAGTCCTAACTCCTTTGTAGCATATAGACAGATTCAGGGATTGAAGAGTTAATATTACAGAACTACCAAGATCTTTTAGATACCTCACTAAACAAGCCAGTGGACATAGATACTATGTAATTTAGATATCCCACAATTAGAAACTGATAATAATATATGTGTTTTGTGTTTATGCACTATGTCATTAAAATCTGTGATGTCTTCAGAGTAAAATAGGGTCAACGTTAATCAATTCCCCATCCTCATAAGACAATAAAGTTAGGAGCTGTGCTTTATAATACCAGCTGTGCCTTTAACTCACTAACTTATTAACATAATATTCTATGCATTTTCACTTTATCTGACCAAATGTTTATTTTTGAAGAATTCTTACATATTTGTTTGCTTGAACTTAATTCACAAATATTTAAATATGGATGTTGTTGTGTTGTAACTTTTTAAAAAAGAGTAACAATAGTTTCCTTTACTTTCATGTTAATTCAGATTCGAGTGAGGGTTGAAAAGGACCCGGAACTTGGATTTAGCATATCAGGAGGTGTGGGGGGTAGAGGAAACCCATTCAGACCTGATGACGATGTAAGTTTTCTTTATATATTCTTGAAACACCCATAAAGTTTTATTTACTAATTCAGTACCGCTTATACATAAGTGAAAATTTAATAGATATTTATGTAAATCTAGACAGATACCACCTTTACTTCCGTTTGTTATTGTTTAGCTTTTTGTTCTGAAATTTCGGGTTAATTGTTTGAAGTAAAAGATTTTGAATGTTTATCAAGTGATTTTTTAATTTTCTTATTGCTTTTCCACATATCTATAGAAATAATTTTATCACTTCAACAGAAGTCACTATACTGATCAGAATTACCAGAGGCAAAAATAACTGATTTGTCACAATATTATTCAACTCAGGGAGAAAACTTGGGCCATGATTCAAATGTTTGCATGGTGTGGAAGAAAGAGAGCGCTTCGATCTTCTGTTATTTATGCATATATAAATAATTGTCTTCTGTTGTTGTTGTTAAAGGGTATATTTGTCACAAGGGTACAGCCTGAAGGACCGGCATCCAAACTACTGCAGCCAGGTGATAAAATTATTCAGGTAATTAAGAGAAATCTTATTTTTGTTTTCGTTTTGCCACAGTCGCTAGTGTTTCCAGAGTTCAAAATGTTTCTACTTTATACCTTGGAAATCATGCTTATATGTTTGATATAACATAGGATTTTGTTTCAGTTCAGGAATATTAATTTTTACTAATGGAGGGGGTGTTTAGAGTACCACTGTCTTGGATGTGTGGTGTGTCATCATATCAGAAACGGAGAAGAAAATGTAAAAATCTGAGAAACACTTCTTATGTTCCCATTTCATTTTCTTTTCTCTGTTCCTCAGCTACTTATTTCACCTAAACACTTGCAGTGTAGCTCTGTCTTGGAAGGACAAGCCTAAGACATAAGTACAGCTCTCATTTTCTAACCCCCCTTCACTGTTGTTAGTTCAAAAATTAATTCTGAACATTTAGAAATTAGCGTTTAGACTGAAAATAGGACTACCATTTGACCCTGCAGTCCTACTACTGGGGTTCTCCCTAAAGGAAAATCATTATCTCAGACATCTACACACGTATGTTTATTGCAGTGATAGCAAAGTCATGGAACCAACGTATGTTTATTCATGATAGCAAAGTCATGGAACCAATCTTAGTGTCCATCAACAGTTGATTGGGTGAAGAAAATGTTGTATGTATACGTCATGGAATGCTACACAGTAATAAAAATGAACGAAATCATGTCCTTTGCAGCAACGTGGGTGGAGCTGGAGGTCATTATCCTAAGTGAAATAACTCAGTAACAGAAAATTACATACTGTATTTTCTCACTTATAAATGGGAACTAAACAGTGGGTACACATGAAATAATAAACTCTGGAGACTCCCACAGTGGGGTTAGGGGGAAGAGTCGAAAAACTACCTATTGGGTACACAGGGTTTACTATTTGGGTAATAAGTTTAATAGAAGCCCAGACCTCATTATGCAATACATCCATGCAACAAACTTGTGCATATACCCTCAAGTCTAAAATACAATAAGAAATTAATCTTTAAAAAAATAACCCTCAAACAATAAAAATGATACAAATATCAAAGTTTAGTAGCTGAAATTACAGACTCAGGAACCAAACTACCTGAGTTTGAATCCTGCCTCCAACACTTTTTAATATTCAAATAATTTCAGACTTAAAGAAAAGCTTCAAAACTAGAGCTGGACATGTTGGCCATGCCTGTAATCCCAGCACTTTGGGAAGCTGAGATGGGAGAATTGCTTAGGGCCAGGAGTTCGAGACCAGCCTAGGCGACATAGTGAGACCTTGTCTCTACAAAAAAAAAATTTTTTTAATTAGCCTGCTGTGGTGGTGCATGCCTGTAATCCCATCTACTTGGGAGGCTGAGGTGAGAGGATCACTTGAGCCCAGAAACTTGAGACTTTTTGAGCCATG
Organism: Tarsius wallacei; assembly: GCA_963574415.1. Classification (NCBI taxonomy): domain Eukaryota; kingdom Metazoa; phylum Chordata; class Mammalia; order Primates; family Tarsiidae; genus Tarsius; species Tarsius wallacei. The sequence continues at coordinate 14,877 of CAUYQG010199286.1, read as the reverse complement.
ATCACGCCACTGTACTCCATCCTGGCCAATACAGTAAAAGCCCAAATCAAAACAAAACAAAAATATGGCAAACACCTATAAATTCTTCTTCATTTGGTAAACCGTTTGCTAATAATCTGCCACATTGTCTTTAGTATTCACCCTCCGCCCTGCCCACCTCCAGACACACAGATTCACTCACTCACTCATATGGTTATGCCCATTTATTTTTCTGGATCATTTGGAAATCTGTGGTTTCAGTTTCGTGACTGAGAAAGTTACCTGACATCTCCATGCCTGTGCTCTCTCTTTTATTTTTTTATTTTGAAGGTGCGGGGTACAGTTCAGGATTGGGTACATAAATGGTCATCGTACAGGTGAAGTTTAGGCCTCCCACTGATCCTCACTTTGCCTGGTTTGGGATCAGGTGCCCTTATTGATGTTATGTGTCCCCCACCTGCCCTGGCAGTGTCCTTGCTACCACCAATCCCTTCTTGTAGTGTTATGATAAATGTTTAGGCTCCCCTTATGAGTGAGAACATGTGGTCCTCAGTTCTTTGTTTCTGTGATAGACCACTGAGTATGATAGATGCTAAATCCATCCAGGTTGCTGCAGAATACATAATTTTGTCCTTCTTTATTGCTGCGTAATATTCTATTGTGTATATATACCACATTTTTTTAATCCAGTTCATGGCAGCATGATTGGTTCCATGTTTTTGCTATTGCGAATAGTGCTGCAGTAAACATGGTGTGCGCAGGTATCTTTTTTGTAGAATGATTTGAGTTCCTCTGGGTATATTCCCAGGAAGGGAATTGCTGGGTCATTTGGAAGGTTGATTTTTAGATCTTTTAGAAATCACAACACTGTTTTCCACAGAGGTTGCACTAATTTACACTGCCACCAGCAGTGTAGAAGCATTCCCTTTTCTCTGCATCTTCTCCAGTGTTTGATGGTTTTTGAGTTATTGCTGATATCCATTCTGATTGGAGTTAGGTGGTTTTGATTTGCATTTCTTTGATGATTAGTGAGGCTGAGCATTTTTTCATGTATCTGTTGGCTGCTCGTTAAGTATTTTTTTGAGAAGTGCCTATTCGTATCTTTTGCCCACTTTTTAGTAGGGCTGTTTTTTTCCTTTTAGCACGTTTAAGTTCCTTGTAAATCCTGGATATTAGGCCTTTGTCAGATATACAGTTGGCAAATATTTTTTCCCATTCTGTGGGCTGTCTCCCTGCTTTCTTGGTGGTTTCTTTTGCTTTGAGAGGCTTTCAGTTTGATGAGGTCCTACTTGTCTGTCTTTTCTCATATGACATGGGCTTTTGGGGTCTAATCAAGAATTGGTTGCCTATCCAGTTTCCGTAAGGGTGTCTCCTTCGTTTTCTAAGATTCTTCTAGTGTGAGGTTTTATGTTTAGGTCTTTGACCCATTTAGAGTTGATTTTTATGTATGGCAATAGGTAGGGGTCCTGTTTCAATTTTCTGCATGTGGCCAGGCAGTTTGCCTAGCAACATTTACTGAATAAGTTCTCTCAGCACTATTTACTGAATAAGTTCTCCTCTCCCCAGTGGTTGTTGGTGGAAGCTTTGCTGAAGATGAGTTGGTTGAGAAATTGAGGTTTTGCTTCTGGAATCTCTATCTTGTTCCATTGGTCTGTATGCCTGGTCTTGTACCAATACCAGGCTGTTTTGATTATTGTAGCCTTATAGTAAAGTTTAAAGTCTGGAAGTGTGGTACCTCCTGCTTTGTTTCTTTTGCTGAGGATTGTATTGGCTAGTCGTGGTCATTTATGTTTCCATATGAATTTTTGTATTGTCGTTTCCAGGTCTGAGAAGAATGATGTTGGTAATTTAATGGGTATTGGGTTGAATCTGTAGATTGCCTTGGGTAGGATGAACATCTTAACAATGTTGATTCTTCCAATTCATGGTCAATGAATATTTTTCCATTTGTGTCTTTGATTTCTTTGAGCAGTGTTACGTAGTTTTCGTTGTAAAGGTCTTTTGTTTCTGATTAGTAAGATGCCATGGTATTTCTCTTTTTTTATGACTATATGAATGGGATTGTGTTTTTATTTGGTTCTCTGCCTGTTTGTTGGTATTTAAGAATGCGATTGTCCTCTTACATGTTGATTTTTGTATCCTGAGACTTTTCCAAATCCTTTGTCAGTGCCAGGAAATTTTTGGCAGATTCTCTTGAGTGTTCAAGGTATGGCATCATATTGTCAGCAAAGAGGGATAACTTAACTTCCTCTTTTCTTATTTGGATACTCCTGATTTCCGTCTCTCGTCTGATTCCTCTAACTAGGACTTTCAACACTGATGAACAGGAAGGGTGAGCGTGGGCAGCCTTGCCTTGTTCTGGTTTCAGGGGAAGTGCTTCCAGTTTCTTCTCTTTAAAATAAGATGAATCCTTTTTGAGTTTTATGGGAATCAAAGGATTGATTCATGTGCCACATTTAGAACTGTGCGTGGTACACAGGAAGACCTCCGTAAATATTGGACTTAATTATAAGCAGTGTGGTGATCTTGATCTGATGGCGCCCAGAAATGAGAAGAGTAGCCCTTACCCCCTGCTGGCCCTGCAGTTGATCACCTAAGATATACAGGATGGCATACAGAACACCTGTCTGACATTGTGTCTTAAGCAAGTAGTTTCTAACATTGGACTGCTACATAATAATTGTCTGAAAACTTGAACAAAATAAAGATTCCTGGACTTCATCTTCAGATATTTTATTTCCATGGATATGGGGTGGGGCCCATGAGTCTATATGTTATTTTAAATTGCCAAAGTGATTCTTATTTTCTGCCAGGTTAGCTACATGGCAGAAATTTGAGTGCAAAAATGCAAATGAATTACTACTATATTTTTCTAAAAGCATTTTTCCTCTTTCTTCTAGGCTAATGGCTACAGTTTTGTCAATATTGAACATGGACAAGCAGTGTCCTTGCTAAAAACTTTCCAGAATACAGTAGAACTCATCATTGTACGAGAAGTTTCCTCATAAGCACTGTGGAAAAAAATGGGGGGGGAGACAGCAAGATTTATTGGAAGATACTTGCAGGGGAAATTAATATTTTGACTATTTTTATATATAAAGAAGAACTCAAAAAATTATGTTCAATTTGTACATTAATGAAGTGATGGAACTTGTGGTTAGAGGGAAAGAACCACTGTACAGAATATAAAGGAGACTGTTGAATTCATACCATGTAAAACTTGTTAGGTTTTTAAACATAGCAATCAAGGCTACAAAAACAAACCTGTTGTTTTTGTATAGATTGTAGGTTTATTTTTGGATTTCATACACATGAATGAACTGTGTGCAAGGCACTAGTTAGCCTTGATTTTAGCCCAGAGATAGATGGCAGAGCTATCTCTCTCATAGCTTTTATGCCCTTATTTTTATTCAGCTGGTATTAATGTTTTTCTCCTGAAACTACTTTTTTCAACGTGGGCAAGAGATTTGAAGTGTTGGCTTTTGCTATGTGTATATGGAATTGAAGTGTGAGTAGGTGAAGGTGGTGCTGGTGGGTTCACTTTCCAAGGCCAGATTAAAACAGTGATTTCCTATAAAAATCTGGAAGCAAAGAGTGAAAAGTTATATGGCAATGTGTTTTTACTAATCAAACAATGCAATAAACTATGTAATGTCTTTTTTAAAAAGTAAAAAGACAATAATTGCGTTTTATGAGCTCTGCCAGATCTGTTCTTGTCATAGCCATTGACTTACATTTGCTACTGGTGATTCAGTTCTTAATTTTTTAGTCACAGGCAATTTTTAACTCTACTGTAGATGCGTGTCCACGCATTATCTGTGCTATGGAAGTTCCCTGGTGTTTTTTGTTTTGTTTTGTTTTTTTGCAAATGGTGGTACTTGCAATCTGTTTTATAATTAGTGCTCCATTTTTAACCTAATTTATAATTTTTGTTTTAAGCAGCAAATGAAACTAAAATGGCCAGTTTTAAGATTATGTTGCCTGTAACACAAAATGTAAGAAGGTTTAGGAAAGCCTCTTGATTTTTGTTTGACCTTACATTGCCTTGGTAAAGTAAAAGGAAACAGTACGCACGGAGCTAGGAAACCAAAGCGAGTTTGTGAAACTGGCACAGTGATAGAGAATTGCTGTGGAGCGTGTAGAGTAAAGGGAAGGGTCCTTGAGGCCCACCAGTGTACAAAGGTGTTCAAATAAAGGGCTGTTCCTCCAGGTAACATTAAATGTGAACTCAACACTTCAGAGTCTTTAAAGGGTTTCTAAGTCTATCTGTGTCATAGTGTTTTACCACCAACTGCCTTTGTTCCTAGTTACTGTAACAAATATTTGATGATAGAGGGTTATTAATTGTGTTTATCCAAACCATTAATTTTGTTTTTGTTCTGTCTATGTAATCGAATAAAATCTGAGTAACATGCAATAGTAAGAAGTAATGCATGGTTATTTGGACCAGAAAAAGTGCCATAGAAGACCAATAACTGTTTTTAGTTGAGGCTAGTCCGGAACCTTTCGTTAGAGCAATATTCAGTTATTGCAGTTCATTTTTATTTACTAAGAAATGTAATTTGGGAGTTTTTGATCTGTTATGCTTTGTTCTTCAATCTTGATTTAATTAAGATTTTTATAGGACTAGCTGAAACACCAAACTACATTATTTTTGCAAAAATGAGTTAGACTCGCTTTCCATTCTAACTAGTCAGAGTAAATAAGCAGCACTTTTAAAATATGTGAACTCAAATATTGCACTTCTTTCAAGGTGTTATCAATTGGTTATTGTACTGTATAGTTTTAATAATTTTGATTGAAACCCTTTAACAACTCTTTGTAAATTTTAACTCATTTTAGTTGATTTTCAGTACTATTTACATAGGAATTGATTTTTATGGATGTAGTAGAAGAAATGTGTTGTATTTTGATAAAATTCACTTATTGTATGTGTGTTGTAATCTCTAAAAAAAAAAAAAAAAGAATGACAAACTGCTTCTTTAAGTCTCAGTGTTCCCTTCTTAATTTTCTTTAAAATATTAATTTAGGCATTGTAACAGAGTGACATTCTTTTTGTTGATTTCAAGTTTTCACAATCACATTCTACTTTTAATCAGGAATGCATAAAGTAGATATAATTGTGATGCTTTCAACACTTTACCTTGAACCAGATACATAGATTTTGGAAAAGGAATTAAGCTCCACAGAACAATGTATTCTTTAGTGATCTAACCTTAAGTTTACTGTCTGCATATTATACTGAAATATTACAAGTGCAACAAATGTTATATTGTATGTACTAACGTTTTATCTACTCTGGTTAAGATTTTGTAATAGTCTTGCAACACATAAAGTTAAGTAAGAAAGTTTGCTACCAAGAGGATTATTCCATGATATAACATTTTTCAAAAGCAAAAAAATTTTCTACATAAGTTAATAGCCAGTTTTCCTTCAAAATATTGGATAATTAAAATTAAATGACAAGGATTATTTTAGAATTTTTGTTATAATAATAAAGATTCAGAGTTTGAATAGAAGAGTAATAATCCAAATATTTTGAGGAAGTGAAGAAGATATTTTTTAAGTTTATGTGCTGTGGAGTAAATTGTAGTTAAGGCCTGTACCCATAACTGACTTTATTTCAATAAGTATTATGTAGCAAATCATCAAAACCAGTACTGTCTTATTTTTAGTACAAGTTTAAAATTTCTTGCCAACCTGGTAAAAATAATATAATCAGAGTAATTTATTCAGTATGCAGCTATTGACACAATCTAAAGTTATATGCTGATTCATTAAGGAATCATCAGTTTATCTGAATCAATGAAGTTCTAAAATTCCCTACGTACTTATTTTGTAAATATTTTTCTGACCTTTTTGGACTGGATGTGAAGATGTATGTATACTTAATTCATTTATACACAAGCATTGCCATAAATAGAACTAGACTTTTAAGTATAAATTTACTGTACTTTAAAAATCTCCATTAGCAACTATGTAATATTTTCATCAATCAACATTCCAAATTCAACACTCCAAATTTTTGTCTCTAGATGGTCTGAAGTGACACATAGAGGATAGATAATAAACTAATGTTTAAAGTTGTGTGGTTTATTTTATGAAATGCAGAGTTAGAGAAATTCTCATGAATGATATACAACTTATTTTTAGCATTAAGACCTCATATTTCTAGGTGTGGAAGAAGTGTAGTTTATCTGAAATTACTGGGACCTTTTTTCACTTCTAGATGGAACCATTCAGATGGAAAATGTTTTTCGGAAAACAGGTTTTCAGTCAAATCTATTTGGAAGGGTTTTTTCCCACTTTTTTCCCATTCCTATGTATATATTCTTTTGTTTTAATGCTTAGTAAATAGGTTTCTTATTAAAATGACATTAAAATTAAAATTTGATTCAAGTGCATTAGTGAACATATAACTGATGATGAACAAAGGAACAAAATACCTCCATTTTAATTTGGGGTTTTTTTGTTTTTTGAGTCGGAGTCTCACTCTGTCACCCAGGTTGGAGTGTGGTGGCACGCACACAGCCACTGCAGCCTTGACCTGCTAGTCTTAGGCAGTGACTTTTTAAGAGAACAACCTTGGTTGCAAGCAATCAAGATACTCCTGAACGTTTCTATAGGGTTGTTAGGAGAGAAACTGAAAAAAGATTCAAGGATCCTTCTGTTAAAATTTTCTTTTCTTTTTTTTTTTTGAGTTGGAGTCTCACTCTGTCACCCAGACTGGAGTGCAGTGGCCGCTCCCGGCCACTGCAGCCTCAACCTGCTGGGCTCCAGCAGTCCTTCCGCTCAGCCTTCCAAGTAGCAGGAACTGCAGATGCGTGCTACCACGCCCGGCTAATTTTTTGATTTATTGTAGAGATGAGGTCTCACCAAGTTGCCCAGGCGGGTCTCGAACCCGCGGGCTCAGGCAATCCCCTCACCTCAGCCTCCCAAAGTGCTAGGATTACAGGCTGAGCCACCGAGCCCTGCTAAAATTTTCTTTTCAAATAAAACAACTAGGGACATTTGTGACCTCCCATAGGTCCACATGTGGCCCATGTAGCTTCTCAATTGGCCTACAGTTTAATTTCAGAATATAATTTGAGAAACTCGTGTTTCACTGGGAGAGGAAGAAATCTAAGCTATAAATTTATGCCTTCTCCCCCAAGGGATTCAATAAAGCTGCTTTATCCTTCATGAAACTAAGCCTACTATTTCTGAATTGACCTTCCATAAATGTAAACAAATTAATTGTGTTCCTCTAAGGCATAACTTTAGAAGAATCTTTTTTCATTTGCTCTTCTTAACTTTTCCTCACCAGAAAATCTAAACCAACGAAGCACTAATAAAATTTTTAAAAATTAAAACATGACCAGGAACCATGGATTTCAGGATGGATGATTGTAAGTCTGGTCATCTTCATGACAGGAAGAACTCTGAGAACTAATGCTATCCAGAATGAATACTGAACACCTTTCACATTTGGATCATCCCTCAAAGGAACATTTCTTCTCCCAAGAACAGGAGGAAGCACTTGCAGACTTGCCTGTCGCAGAGTAATTTGTTCAAGGTAGCACATGAGCATGCTTCAAGCTACCCATTCTGTCCGCATACCCAGAAAGGTCTGAAAAAATTTTTTTAATACTATGATAGGTTAAAGTGTGATTTAATAATCACAACAGTTTTGGAAAACAGGGTGCACTGCATCCAGAAATTTTTAGGAAGTTACGTGAAGGCCTAGGTAGATAGGGCCAAGGAGTCATACCATGAAAGATGGATTTGACTTCAGGGTGCCTCAAAGATGAAAACAGAATAAATGATCAAGAATGGTTAGGATACTGCATCATAAATGGCCGGGCGTGATGGCTCAAGCCTGTAATTCCAGCACTTTGGGAGGCTGAGGTGAGACGATTGCCTGAGCTCACGGGTTCAAGAACAGCCTGGGCAGCTTGGTGAGATCTCATCTCTACAATAAATAAAAAAATTAGCCAGGCATGGTAACCGGCACCTGGAGTTCTGGCTACTTGGAAGGCTGAGGCGGAAGGATCACCTCAGCCCTGCAGGTCGATGCTGGGGTGGCTGTGAGTGTGCCACTGCACTCCAGCCTGGGTGACAGAATGAGACTCTGACTCAAAAAAAAAAAAGAAAAGTTGGTTAGATTAAGAAGGAAAACCAGTACAGCTCGTTTGAGCTAGTGTGGTCTGCCCTGTTGCATGTCCTCTTCGCACACCATTAGTGCAGGTAGTTTGCAATAAGCAAGTAACAAACATTTTCAGAAAAAAACAAAAATAATCGAGCATTTGAAAAATCTCTTCCAAAGGATAAATGAGGATATTGAGTAAAACGATGCTATGAAAGGGTTCAAATGTCTTATAAGGTAAAATGGAACAGTCAACAAGCTGAACTGAAGAGTAGGAAGGAAATATCTTAAGGGCAAATCAAAAAGCTCTTTAGGCTTAGATTTCATTAAATGTAATGCGAATGAAATAAATAAGTTTATAAGAGTGAATTTCATTAGTGTGAAATAAGACGTGGAAGGGAAGGCTTTATGTTCCAACATGAGCCTTCAAGGGGAGAAGGAAGAGCCTGAAGATACAATAAGGAGATGGGGGGAATATTCAGGAAAATTTTCTGAGGCTAAAAAACAACACAGGTCCTCAGACTGATTGGGTCTATCTAGTAACCAAGCAAAAACTATAGTCTTGCATACACTTCTAGACATATATTCAGGAAAACTCAGAGCAGCTATAAAGAACACCTAAAAGGTTCCAAACTGTGAAGGAAATTATTGCAAAGTGAACAGGATGAGATTGACATCAGAACTTCCACCAGCAATTTAGACGCAAGGAGGCAGTAAACAGTACATCCAAAATGATAGTTATTCAAGTCGAAGGACAAAATAATGACAGTTTCAGGAATTCAAGGACTCAAAATTTACCTTTTCATAAGTACCGGGGAGATAGACTCCAACAAAATGAAAGATCTCAAAAGTAGATTTGGGAGCCAAGAAATGTTAACTGAAACCACATGTAGTGAAGCAGAAATGAATGTAATTAGTATTGCTAGTAAATAAGAATGGAAGTAAAATACTAGATGATTTCTACAAGTGAGAAGAGAATTAGACTTTTTCTAAAAACAGCTATACACATTGGTTAATTTTAAGTGCTTATCAAAGAAAGTCTAGGTTTTAGCTGTGTGTGGTAGTTCGCGCCTGTAGTTCCAGCTACTTGGACGGAAGGACCGCCGGAGCCCAGCAGGTCGACGCTGGAGTGGCCGCGAGTGTACCACAGCCCTCCAACCTGGGCAACAGAGTGAGACTCCAACTCAGAAAAACAGTGTCTAGGTTGGAATTCATGGGTGAACAATGATAACTACAGAAAGAATAAATATTTGGTATTGTGTGTTTTTTTACTTATGTAAATAAGTGCACTAGGTTACAGGTTTTCTGGGTTCCCTAACGATGTATGTATATGTAGTTTGGCTCCACTGCATGTTATTCTCTATTTTTCTAGCGATGAACACCTATGATGCTTCTCCTTCCTCTGCCATTTCCTGCCATAGACAGTGCAGTGGTGAGTATTCTCATTTGTGTCTTACGGACTGGTGTGAAAATTTCTGTAGAATGCATACCTAGTAGTATGACTGCTAGGTCATAGTATTTAACTAAATATTCCTAAATTACATTCCAAAATGTCTACAACAGTTTATACTCCCACTAGCTGAACGTAGTTCTGGGATGATTCAAGCACATAACATTGATTGTGCACTTTATTTCTATTATTATTACAAAGTAATACATAATGAAATAACTATACAACTCACCATTTAAAAAAAGAGGCACAGACAGAAGTGGTGAATAAAATAATGGGCAGGCCATGCCTGGATTAAAATAAGTGTCAGATTCTGACTCAAAACCTGCCACCAGATGCAGCTGTACAATTGAAGTACATCACCATCAACTCACTGGTAGGGTTTTGATATTAGTCTGAAGCAATTGATTTATTATTAGCAGTCAAACCTCACTGCTAATGTCAGTGTGTATTTGCAGCTGCTCCCCAGTGCTTGTAGCATCATCACCTCAGCTCCACTTCAGCTCATCAGGCATTAGCTTCTCATAAGGAGTATACAACCTAGATCCCTCACATGCACAGTTCACAACAGGTTCATGAGAATCTAATGCCGCAGCTGGTTTGACAAGAGACGGAGCTCAGGTAGTAATGTGAGCAATGGGGAGCAGCGGTAAATACAGGTGAAGCTCTGGTCACTCTCCCACTGCTCACCTTCAGTTGTGCAACCCAGTTCCTAACAGGCCACAGTTCGTAGCCCAGGGGTTGTTGACCCCAAATCTAGATTCTTCTATTAGCATTTTTCTATATTTGCTTTTATGTACCATGCTTTTATAACTAAAACTAAAACTTTGTATCTAAATATCTTGTAGCAGTGATTTTCAATCTTCGTCACATATCAGAGTCACTTGTAGAACTTGTTGAACCCCACTCACAGGACTTTTAATTAAATCGGCATGGGTTTGGGCTCAATAGTTTACATTTCTAGTGAGTTCCCAGTGATGCTGATGCTTGTGGTTTGGAAATAACAGAATCACTGTCTTATAGGATAAGTCTTCCCTCTTTGCTCCTGCTTTCTCCATATCATTTCAGAGTAAGTTTTTTAGGATTGATTTTCTGGCCATGATGGATTTACCCTCCCTCTCTCCTGAAATGACTAAAGACAGACACAATATTTGAAACCGTGCTTTTCAAAATTCTAGGCATCAGACACTGAAGGATAGTGATCCAAGAAGAATGGGGAGAAAAAGAGGTGAGTCCTATAATTCCTTGACAGAATTTCCAAACCCTGGAGCAGGAAAGGGGAACCCAGGAAGAGCCTGGCAGATGCCCTGTGTTGAGGAGGTGGAGCTAAGAGATCAGGGAAACCAAGAGAGAGAGAGTTCACAAGGCAGAATAATGTAGGGGAGAGAGCTGTGCATAAAGAACTCCAGGGAACTGCATAGGATCTCCTTTTTTAATTCAGCTGAGTACTGATCAGAACATGTGTTTGAGGAAAGTGCCAAGGCTAGGAGCTATCTGAAAGAAGTATCTGAAAGAATTAGAGGTAACAGTGATCTGTCCTTGCAGTTAACAATGCCCTGTGCTTGTGTGTGGTGGATAATAATGTCTACTCCTACAAGCAGGACTGGAAGACCTCATAATTCACAAGCATAGGCTAGAATCTACAAATGGATCTTGCCTCAGTGGGAGAATAATTAGCCTTAGATTAAAGGCTGTTCCAGACTCACCTAATATTTCTCAAAGCAAGACTCGATCAAATTGTTTCCAAGTAACATAACTGTAATCCAGAACACATTGTTAAGAATATTTATAGGCATACAAAAATATCCAGCACCCACAACATAAAATTCACAATATCTGCCATCCAATAAAAAATTGCCAAGCATGCAAAGAAGCAAAAACACATGCTGATGCAGATGTTAGAATTCATAGATAAGGCATTAACACAGTTACAACTGTATTCCATGTATTCATAACATTAAGAAGAAACATTACAGATTGTTTAAAATCTAAATTGAGCTTCTAGAAATGAAAACTACATGTCTGTAAGTGAATACCACACTAGAAATGTGTGAGGTGTTCAATACACTGAATAAGATTAATAGCAGATCACACAGTGCAGGAAAAAAAAATTACTAAGTTTGAAGACAAAATAATAATCCAAATTGAAGCTCAGGGTTAATAGAGAATTTTTGAAAATGAACAGAGTGACAATAATTGTGGGACAACTTCACTAATAAAAGAGGAGAGGAGACAAAAATAGCTGACTATATCCCAATTTGATTACAATTTAAAACTCACAGGTTCACGAAAGTCAACCACCTCCAAGCACAAAAAACATGAAGGAAACTATGCCAAGGAATGTTATAGCTGAATTACTCAAAGCCGGTGATAAATAGAAAACAGAGAAAAAGAGAATGTTATGCACTGAGGAATAAAGACAAAGGTGATGGCAGATTACTTGCCAGAAATAATGCAGGTGAGAAGTCAATAGAATAACACATTTAAAGTACTGAAAGATAAAGTTCTGGAAAAAAAAAGTTGTCAACCTGGAATTCTTATATGTACCAAAAAGAATTTGAATATATAGGCAGTTTCTTTTGCTCATGCCAGGTCTGGCATGTCTCCCTTTGTTATCTTCCTTCTTTCTCTAATAAACTTTGTCTTATTAAAAAAAAAAAAGAGAGAAAAAAGGAGAAAAAAAAGACAAAATAAAAAATATACAAAAACTGAAAGAATTTTTTTTTTATTTTTTTTGAGTTGGAGTCTCACTCTGTTGCAGACTGGAGTGCAGTGGCCACTCCCGGCCACCGCAGCCTCGACCTGCTGGGCTCCGGAGATCCTTCCACCTCCGCCTTCCAAGTAGCTGGAACTACAGGCGCGCGCTACCACGTCCGGCTAATTTTTGATTTATTGTAGAGATGAGGTCTCGCCAAGTTGCCCAGGCGGGTCTCAAACCTGCAGGCTCAGGCAATCCACTCACCTCAGTCTCCCAAAGGCTCGGGATTACAGGCTGAGCCACCGAGCCCGGCTTGAAAAAATTTATTACCAAGTTCACACTATAGAAAATGTTAAAGGAAGTACTTCAGACAGAAAGAAAATGATACCATATGGAAACCTGAAGTTATACAAAGGAATGAAGAACACCAGAATTAGTAAACATGGGTAAATATTTTATTTATTTATTTATTTTTAAGAGACAGGATCTCACTTTGTTGCTCAGGCTGGAGTGCAGTGACACAATCATGGCTTACCGCAGCCTTGAGCTCCTGGGCTTAAAAGATCCTCCCATATTATACTCCCAAGTAGCTAGGACTATAGTTGTGCACCACCATGCCGTTAATTTTTTAAATTTTTTGTAGAGACGGTTCTCACTATGTTGCTCAAGCAAGTCTTGAACTCCCGGTCTCAAGTGATCATCCCAAATTGGCCTCCCAAAGTGCTGGAGTTACAGGCAAGAGTCACAACATCTGCCCTTAAATGTTTATTATTTAAATAGTTTTAAAAGATAGCTGTATATTTAAACTGTATATTTAACATAACAATGTAGGGTGGGATCTATGACATGTCAATGTAGACTGTATGACAAAAATACAAAGGTCAGGAAGGGAGGAGAGATATGAAAATAAGTTCTTACATGTGAAGTAGCATCATATCACTCAAGAGTAAATTGTGATAAACATGCATACTGAAGCCATAAACAACCACTAAAAAACAAAGTTATAGGTAATAAGCTAACAAAGGAGAGTAAATGGGATCAAATAAAATAACTTTTTTAAAAATCAGAAATAAAGGAAAAAGTGCACAAAGGGACCACAGGCAGCAAGATGGCAGATTTAAGCTTAACCACACCAAAAACTCAAATGTGACTGGATTAAACATTTCAACTAAAAGGTAGTGATGTCAGATTGGCTTTTTAAAAAGCAAGACTCAACAATATGCTGCATACAAGAAATGCACTTTAAAATTAAACACAAGTTAAAAGATATTCCGTGTTAACATTAATCAAAAGAAAGCTACAGTGGCAAAATAGTATCAGACAAAACAGAATTTTTTTTTTTTTTTTTTTTTGAGATAGGGTCTCTTACTGTTGCTCAGACTGGAGTGCAGTGGCATGATCATACCCAAACTCCCGGGCTTAAGCAATCCTCTTGCCTCGGATTCTTGAGCAGCTAAGACTACAGTTGCCCACTACCATGCCCAGCTAATTTTTTAGTTTTCTGTAGAGGTGGGGTCACTGTGTTGTCCAGGCTGGTCTCAAACTCCTGGCCTCAAGCAGTCCTCCCACCTTGGTCTCCCAAAGTGCTAGAATCACCATACCTAGCCTAAATAAATTTTAGAGAAAAAAAGATTAACAGTGATAAATATCATTTCATAATGATAAAGGAGTTGATTCTTCAAGAGTACATAAACCTAAACATTATTCACCTAAATACCAAATTGTAAAAAACACAAAGCAAAAACTGATACACCCTCAAGGAAAAAAAGGTAGATCTATAGTTAGAGATTTCAATACCTTTCTTTCAATAATTAGTAGAGATAGGCAAAAATCAATAATAATATGGAAGATTTGAACTACATTACCAGCTAACTTGACCTAATTGACATTTTGAGAACTCTCTACCCAACAAAAATGTAAAACATATTTAAATGTACATAAAATATTTGCCGAGATAGGTCATATTTTGGGCCAAAGACAAGACTCAATAAATTCAGACTAATTTAAAGCATACAAAATATGTTCAGTGGCCACAATAGAATTAAATTAAAAGTCAACATATATCTCTGGAAATCCCCAGATATATGCAAACTAAAGAATATAGAAGAAAAATGAGGAAATACAATATTTTGAACTGAATAAAAATTAAAATACCACATAAAAATTGTGAGAAGCCACTAGCACAGTACTTTGGGGGAAATTTATAAACACTGAGGTGTCTATATTATAAAAGGAGAATGATCTCAAATCAGCATTCAGTATCCCCCTGAAAAACTAGAAAAGGATCAAATGAATCACAAAATATAGTAGAAAATGGAAAAAAAATAAAAATTACAAAATAACTTACAATGCAGCACTTTGGTGTGAACCGCAACCAAAGAGTACTGACTTGTGGAATATCCTATATAAAAAACAAAATGTAACACCCAAATGAGGCACATCTGTTTCCAATATTAGACCGTAGCATTCAATAAGGTGCTAGGCCTGTGTTTCTGTAGTGGAGTGCTAAAAAGAGAACAGTTCTTTCACTTCCAGAAAGATTGAGCATTGGGAATGTGCCACATAGTTCCGGAACATTTTACTCAGCAAGCAGACTCCTGAGTTTTTTTCAGGGCTTATCTACTC
>CAUYQG010199282.1:0-16107 GCA_963574415.1 Tarsius wallacei | reverse complement strand
CCTCTGGGGAGAGGAGAAGGGCTAAAGATGGAGGGAACAGCCATCCCCCTACATGCTGCGCCCTCCCTAAAGCCCCTGAACTGCGGCGTCCAGGGGCTGCCAGGTGCTGAGCACAGGGGGCATGCCCCGAGAGGGCCTGGTAGCTCCGTGCTCCTTCCCCCGTGCCTTGCCCTCTGCCTTCTGCCGTCTGGCTGTTCATCTGTCTCCTCTGTGATATCCTTGATCATAAACCAGTAAATGTAAGCAAAGCACTTTCCTGCGTTCTGTGAGCCATCTGGCAAACGATCAGACCTGGGGTGGGGATTGTGGGATCCCCGATTTATTACCAGTGACTCAGATACTGGAGGTCCGGATCTGCGCTTGGCCACCCAAGTGGGCAGTCTTTTGGGACTGAGCTCTGAGTCCGTGGGGTCTGATGCTAACCCCAGGTCGTGTCAGAATTGAATTAAATTACAGGACACCTGCTGGTGTTTGCCAGAGAACTGTGTATGGCGGGAAAATCCCACGTCTTGCGCCGTAAGTGAAGTACTGAGTGCTGTGAGTGAGAACATGGTGGGGGAAGGTTTGTTTCTTTCTGTATACCAGCCTTTGTAGCCATCAGGTTGTCCTACGTGTGTCTCTAGGCTGGCTCACATGTGCACGGCCGCCCCCTTCTGGGTCCATTCTGTCCTTGGAAGTCTTGAAGAGGGCTTCCCCTGGGGTGTTGGGTAAGCCTCTGAGTCAACGTGAGAATTGCCAGCACTCCACAAATTCCCAGTATCCAGCTCTTCCTGGTATCATGCTCTAGCTGACAGACGGCCACTAAAGGGAACTCTGAGGCCCTGCACATTCGAGATGCAACACATGGAAACACTGAGCTAGAGGAAAAACCTTAACAGCTTAACTGAGCAAAGAACAATCCACACATCGGGCAGCCTTCCGCCCCAGAGCGGGCTCAGAGACTCCAGCATGGCCCCCTGCTGGAAGGAGATTACGGACAGAAGGAAAGTGACCCACGGAAGACAGCAGTGAGGGACAGGCACAGTGGGTGGGTTACAGCTTGGCGTCTGTGTTATTCACCTGGCTTGAACAGCTGGCCACCTGGACTGGCTGAAATGTGGTGACTGGCACACATCCAGGTAGGCGACCGCTCACTACATAAAAGGTGGTGAAGAAACCTCTAAGCTGAACTGTAACATGTGAGGAGGCAGCTTCAGGCTCAGCTTAATTCAGCGGCAGCTTGGGTGGTGGGAAAGGGCGGTGGTCTGGGAGTTGGTCTTGCCATCAAAAGCGCCGTACAGGGGCGACTTATACTCTGGGGATCAGCTGCCTCAGCTATGAATTGAGGGAGGTGGGCTGAGAGTGGCCAGGTTTTTTTAGACATCTGCAGTGCTGTGCTTCAGAAACTGACATCACGGAAACTGTGAGGAGATAACACAGCACGCAGGAAAAAAATACAGGAAGCAGCAGCCCACCAAATCCAGCGTCCGCCTGCTCCCAGGGCACTCTCGTCCCCATCCCAGGGTGCGGACCGCGATGCCCTTGTCTCATGGTGTGGACATCGTGTTGGCTCGGCAGCTGGTCGGCCAGCCCCCCGGAGGCAGGAGTCGTGCTGTCCTTCTCTGGGTTATGCAAAACCTGTCACACAGCGCTAGAGACAGCAGGGACTTCAGCGGTGCACCCACGCAAGCGGTGCTCTGAGCACGTCCCAGCAACACGTTTAGCCCTCAAGCCGGTTCACAGGGCAGGATCTATCATCTCCATTTTACGGGCCTGGACACTGAGGCACAGAGAGTTTAAGAAATTTAACCCAATTTGCATAGTTAGAAAGCAGCCACGCTAGAATTCTAGCTTAAGCAGCCAGGCGCCATTGTTCACTTGTACTGTATCAAGATGGCGTTTGTCAATAAGTGGTGACAAGCTGGTTGCCTGAATGAACGAATCTGTCAAGAGAAGCTCTCCGTCCTCAAGTCAGGCCCCAAACGCCGCATGGAGCTGTGAAAAACACACTGCAGGAAAAGTCCTAGGTGAGAGGCTATATTCTTAAGACACTCAAAATTTTCAGGCTTCCACACCCACATGGGGCACAGCATATCTCAAGATCGTGCAACCAGCCCACGCACAAACGTCCAGGCTTCAGTGAGCGTGAAGCCCGCTGTGCCTCAACTCAGCCTCCAAGCCCATTCCTCCCAAAGTGTCATTCATGCTCAGGCTCAGGAGAAATCCCTGCTGTCTATCGCTGAGGTTCAAAGGAAGCACTCACGATAAGGCCCAGCTGGTCAGCTGCACATTGCCTGCCCAGGGCTCTCTCTGCACGTGGCCACGTGCAGGTGACAGGCGTCTGCTGTTCCCCCAGGGGCAACGAAGTGCATTTGCATCCCAACTCCACCTCGTAGCAGCTGTGCGATAGCATCCGCCTCGGAAGGTTCCGGGAGGACCAAACGTGTGGAAGCAGCACAGCATGCTTGTTCAGAGTCGCTCTGAAGGGAGCACCATCCGTCTTGTCCACGACCCCAGCTGTGGGTGTCTACGGCTGCTGGCCTGTCCTGTCAGAGGCTTTTCCCGAATGATGCCTAAAAGTGCTGTTTTCGTTTAGGACAGCAGTCTCCAGCCTCTCTGGCATCAGGGACTGGATTCGTGGAAGACAATTTTTCCGTGGCCCAGGGTGGGGGGGGATGTGCAGTCAGGCCTCACTGCCAACGTTCATCTGTATTTGCAGCCCCGCCCCCGTGTGCGCATCACCGCCTCCGCTCCCGCTCAGGCCAGCAGGCGCCAGAGTCCCACAAGGAGCCACAACCTAGATCCCTCACATGTGCAGTTCACAGGAGGGTTTGTGCTTCCAGGAGAATCTAATGCCGCCACTGATCTGGCAGAGACGGAGCTCAGGCAGTGATGAGAGTGATGGGGAGTGGCTGCAAACACAGATGAAGCTCCCCCGCAGCTCACCCCCTGCTGTGCAGGCTGGTTCCTACAGGACCCTGGCCGGGGGTTGGGGACCCCCGATTTAGGATATTATAAGAACTGCAAAAATAACCTACCAGGTACAGTGCTCACTACTTGGGCAAGGGGACCCCAGAACGCCCATCCCCACCAGCATCCAATAGGCTTGCAAAACAAGCATGAATCTAAATTTAAGAAAGAAAGAACTGTAAAAAGATTAACTGAGCAGAAATGAAAACATCTAAGAAGTCAGTTTGGGCGGGTTCACAGGTCTGGGCTGGCAATTCACACCATGGCGGAGCACTGGCCTGGAAGTTAGGGAGGTGTGTGCCGAGTCTCAGCCGTGCCGTCGATCTCCTCGGGCAAGTGACTCTCCGGCCTCAGTCACAGCTTCCTGGTCTCTCACACGGGAATAATCACAGAAACTGCTGCATCGGGTCGTGGTGACGGTTACACGTGGTCATGTTTGTCTAGTGCTTGGCAGAGTCAACAGCTCCTCTCATTCCTGGAACACAAACCAACAACCTGCCGTGCACAAGCACACCAAGGGCCAAGCCTTGGAAACGTGGCCTTCCCTCAGCGGGAGACGCACGTGGCCAGGGCTCTGTGGGGCCGGGTCTGCACTCCTGCCCGGCAGGCGCCTGTTTCTGAGTCACCCTCCCCAGTCCAGATCTCATCCCGGCACGTGTCAGTCCACAGCACCGAGGACTTCCTGGAGTCGTGGCAGGTCTGCTGCTGCAGGCAGCTTCGTCTCTGAATTGCTCAAGAACTCGCCGCCTTGGCTATGATGACACTTGCAGCTGCACAAAGTTCAAGTGCTCTGGCTGGCCCAGTTTCTGTTTGCAGCTGCACAGAGTCGTCATGCCCTGAGAGGAGGGGTTAGCGGTGTCTTCGATCATCGTAGTCCCTTGTCCAATGGATGCCTGGAGCAAAATGAGTGCTGCGGGAGTATTTATGGAATGAATGGGCAATGCTTCTGAAAATGCCTCCTACAAATGCTCACAAATACGCTCATCAGTGCCTACTACAGCCACAGTGGAAGGAGGCTCCCAGACTTCTGGGCACGGCCCCGTTTCTCAGGAGCCTTTTTCTTCTCTGGGCAACCAATGTGCTCCTTAGAGGCAGCAGCTGGAGCTCAACGGTTGTCCCCTTTCAATAAAAGGTGGCCCCTCTCCCATTTTTTCAGCTTCACTGTTTCATCTTTACTACATGGAGATTACAAATGTAGTTTGAAAACTGGAAAGACCTAGGAAAGCATCATTGCCACTGCTCCATGTGAGTTAAGCTACGAGAGGTTAAAATCAGGAGGAGCCCAAGTTACTCTCTCGTCCTAATTTTCAGCGGATGTGACTGTTTTCAAGGGGGTCGGTGTAGCGAAACCGTGTTTGCAAGACACAAAGAAAGGGAAACGCGAGGAGCAGTCTTGTTTGACCGACGCACGAAAAGCGGTGGCCTCCGCTGAGCAAGTCCAATGGCAAACCAGAAGCACTGACTCAGGCAACTCGCTTTCTGTGGCTAAAGGACACCAGCACGCCCATGCCCCTGTAATGAGACTTCCGTCGGCAACGAGCACGTATGGACAGCGGTCCCTAAGATGACAATGGAGCCGAACACTCCCCACCGCCTGAGCGGGGTTGCAGCCACCCGTCCAGCTGCCGCACAGGCATCGCTCAGGTGTCTGAGCTCCCACGCCAGCATGGCAGGAAGCAGCACATGCAGTGATACCCGGGACACAACGCCGGGGCAATAACAGATAGCCATGGGCTCAACGTGCCAGACTTCTAATTGTCACCTGAGAGTGTACGTACTTACATCACAAAACAACCATAGGACAGCCTCAGCAGGGCCCTCGGGAGGTATCCAGGGGGAGACATCGTTACCACAGGACACGGCCACCCCACGCGCGTTACCGCCCCTGAAGACCTTCTGGGGGAACGAGACAGGGCAGTACAGGCAGTACTGATGAATCGGATCCCGTGTGGGCCTAGGCTAAGGTGTGTGCTTGTGTCTTCATTTTTAACAAAAAAGTTTAAAAGTAAAAAAATTTAAGGAGAGAAAAGCGTATAGCATAAGGATAAAAAGAAAGACAATATTTCCTTACAGCTGTACATGGTGTGTTTTAAACTGAGCTATTACAAAAGGAAAAAAGTTTAAAAAATTAAAACGTTTATAAAGTAAAAAGGTTGACTTATTACTGAAGAGAGAAAGTATTTTTACAAAATTAGGTGCAGCGACGCGTACGGTGTGGATGACGTCTACAGGGGCGGATGGTCTTTGGCCCCCACGCCCCCTCCACCCACCCCGGACTCCCAAGGGCAGCTTCCGGCCCTGCCCGCTCCATCTGTGGCCAGTGCCCCGCATGGGCGGGCCATTTTCAATCCTTCACACTGCGTTCTTAGTGTCCTTTTCTACGTTTAGACACACCCGTGCTCAGCATTGTTACCACTGCTTCGATGATGTTTGCACCACCTCAAAATCGCCCGGCAATGCATTGCTCAGAACGCAGCCTGGCCCCTCAGTGAAGCAAAGCCATACTTAGAATACACGTGCACCTGCCTCTAATCATCACAGTGGCTGCAGGGATTCTTCTGGAACGCAGACCCAGTCACGGCTTCTGAAACACCGCCCCCTCTTGGTGTTCCTTCTGCCGTCTAACTTTTGCGTGCTCTGTCTCCACTGAAGGCTCACCTCCTGTCCAGGTCTTTACGGGAGCGCCTCAAGGTTGAGGCCTAAGCCCTCTTCGACGCTTTCTCTCGATGCTGTCCGTGCCTCCACACCGCGCTCCCATTCACATCGCGCTCAGGCTTACCCGGCTTTAATCCCCACCAGCAAGCAAGTGACCAGAGTATTTCTTTTTCCGGGCCAGATATCTCCTCTGACCCGCACATGCATTCATTGAACTGCTTCAACTGATGTCTTCAGTTACACATTTCAGTAGCATCTCAAACTCTGCTTTCAAAACAATGACTTATCTTTTTACAGCGTCTCTTTCTCAGCCAACAACCCTGTCAATTGTCCAGTGACACAAGCCAGAAGCCAACTGTCCCCGCGAACACAGCCCTCTTTCCACAGCCCGTGTCCATCTGCCACCAGGTTCTTTCTGTCTCCATCATCTTACCCCCGAGCAAGTGTTCACCCTCTGTCACTCAGACTATTACAACAGCTTTTCAACAGATCTTCTTGGACCCTTGATTCCCCTTCCAAGTTGTTTTGTTTTGGGTTTTTTTCTGAATTGCTGACCTGATTCGGTCATCCCTTCCCAACAACCAAAAACAAAAAAAAGGTTTTCCTCTGGTTTTACAAACTCCTCTGAAGATAAGGATCACCTGGAAAATCTTGTAAAACAGTTTCTGGGGGCCCAATACAAATCCATAGGGTTAGAATTTCCAGGGGAGACACTCAGTAATATGTTTGTTATGAAAGCACCCCAGTAATTCATACTGCCAGGCAAGTGTGAGAGCCATGGCTCATAATTCTCCATATGGCAGGCAGTGTGTCCATGGCTCTGAGTCCTGCCTGCCTCTTGGGCTTCACTTGCCATTCATAATTTTTCTACTGAGTTCCAGTCATCCTTGCCATGCACAATCCTTCTCCTGAGCTCTAGCGATCCTTGCCCTGTACAACCCTTCTCCTGAGTTCCGGTCATCCTTGCCCTGCACAACCCTTCTCCTGAGTTCCAGCCATCCTTGCCTTCCTGCATTCTATAATGCAACACATTCTCTTGTATTCCCATGACTTTGAGAACAGAGTATTCCCCTCTTGCCTGAAGGGTCTGTGCTCTATGAATCTCTGACACAAAATAGCTGCAGCGTAGGTTTCTCACACATCTTAGATCAGTCACTCCTCAAGGTTGGTGACCCCTTCACAGCTCCCTGTTCCTGGGCCATGCCCACAGATAGTTTCATTGCCTACAATAAACACAACATTCCACATTTATCTCAACTCTGTCCTTTCAGGGAACTAGAACTTCAAAGGCATTTCCTCAGCCCTGGCCTCACTGTGACTGTCATTCACAGCCTGCTCTGCTTTGAGGTAGTCAAAGCACTGCTTTATTTAAACTTAACCCAAATACCACACTTCCCTCTGACCGTATGTCGATCTTGATCTTGTTTTCTCTTTGTTTGGAGTGAGACTGTGCATTTGCTTTTAGTTCTTCCTTGTCTGAGCAGGAAACACAATCAGCATTGTTTTCCAACATTCAAGGCTTGCATGTGCAATTTTGCTCTAAAAAAAGGCCCCTCCCTTGGCCATGCCTGATCACCTCCTACTTACCCATCATCTCAGCTCGTATCAGTTCTCAGAGCGTATTTTTGAGCCCGAATGTCTTCAACTTTCCCAGCTTCCTGGACAGTTACAGTTCAATTTCTTTGTGGGTTTGTTGATTTAAAAGCTGCCCCTGCATTTGACCATAAGCTCCAGGAGGGCAGAAATCTGACTGTTCTCACTCCCTGTTGCCTCCCCAGCACCTGGTAAGCGCTTGGCAGATGCCAGGTTTCCAACATTCCCCAAATGAATGAATGCATGCTGTTCTCCTTTGGCTTTAGCGTTGCCAGTGCTTCCCCACTGCCTATGGGTAAAGGCTGAACTCCTTCCTACGATGAGGTGGACCTAAAATCACGCCAGATGCCACTGCAGTCCATTTGCAGACTCACCTCTTCCATTCACGCCTGCACCCCAACCTGCCTGCCTCCACACCCTTCATGACTCCCCTCCTCTCCCCTTCTACACCCACCTACAGGCCTCCCTTGAGGGAGGGGAGCCAGCACCGCAGGCTGCAAGCGGACCAGACCTCCAAGGTTCCCAGAACCCTTTCCTCGCATTCTCTTCTCACTGTTTGGCGAGTTGGTCCTCCTCATTCTCCAATCTCCTCTCATCAGTCTTAGGCAGAAGAGCCAGATGAACTGTGGCCATGACCATCACCCCCCAGCAAGGGCAGTGTCTCATCCCCAAAGTTGCTCCCCTCCCCCGTCTGTTGCGCCAGCCCAGGTTCAGTTCAGATGTCTCTGTCCTCACTGTCCCTGCCAGCTGAAGCTTGGGGGGCGGGTGGAGCGTAAGAACTCGCTAGAGCAGGGGCACCCAACCCCCGGGCCGTGGGCCAGCATGGGTCCGTGGCCTGTCAGGAACCGGGCCACACAGTGGGAAGTGAGGGGCAGGGGAGCAGAGCTCCGCCTGTTCTCAGACCAGCAGCTGCCTTAGATTCTCACCGGAGTGTGAACCCTATTGTGAACTGCACATGCGAGGGATCCAGGCTGTGCACTTGCTCCTTGTGAGAATCTAACGCTGACGATCCCTCCCTCTCCCATCCTTGGACAAACCGTCTTTCATGAAAACGTCCCTGATGCCACCAAGCCTGGGGCTGCTGCATTAGAGAGAGCTCGCTGGTGCCTCCCTCTCTCCTGGGCCCCGGCGAGGTGAGGAGACGCCTCAAGAGGCCTTTCTGCGGCAAAGACCCTCAGCCATGAAAATGACAAGACAGGACACGAAGCCCTGGGCAGGAAGCAGCAACGGGCACTGCAGCCACGAGGTGGGGACGCTGGAAACTAGGACGCCCTGCGTTTGCTTCTTCCACGACCCGTTCCATGTGTGTCTGGTTAGTCTCGCAGTCAGACCACTTGAGTCTGAATCTCTGCTCTGCCGCTTACTAGCTGTGTGATGTTAGGTGAATTGCTCCACCTTTCTACACCTGTTTCCTTATCTGTAAAACAGGGACATGAGTGCATTTGCCACATGGAGTTGTGAGGATTGAAGCAATGACCACCCAAATTATACTCCTTATTCAGGCTGCTGTAACAAGACGGTCACCCAGCATCCCTTGCCGGCAGGTGCATGGGAAAGTTTGAGTGGGAGGAAGGGAAGGACCAGGTGTGCCCGGATTGGAGGCTGATGGCGGGGCTCGTGGCAACGTGGCTGCCCGGATTGGAGGCTGATGGCGGAGCTCGTGGCTGCGTGATTGGCTGGGGGAGCATGTCGGGCTCTTTCTGGTGGGTCTGAAGTTGGGGGTGGAGCCAAAAATTAGGGATGCTGCCAGTTACTGATGAAGTTCTGACCCTTTGGGGCCAGTGGTCACAAAGGTTGTGGTTTGGCTTCTTGGACTGGTGGCTGCAGCTGCGGTCAGAGCTCTACTGACATACTAGGGGGACCCCGAACCCTGGAACTATTTGTTGAAGGGCGGGCCCCTTGAAGTACAGGTTTCCCTGCTAGGTAAGTGTCCCGGGAGCCCCCAGGCGTCCATGCACCAGCTAGCTTTGCTGGGAGAGGCTGTGTTCGGCTTAGGTGAATTTCTTTGGGAGGTTCTCTCAACATCTGCCCATTTCGTGACGGGTGATTTACGAGTGCACCGGCCCACACTGTGTTCCGCAGTTTTGGACCCAAAAGGCATAACCCCCGTGTCCCACCCTCCCTGTTCACCCGATCCGGCCCTGAGCAACTTTTCTGGCACTGGTTTCTTGGGCAGGGTCTGCGGGTTCTTTCCGCTGAGTCTGCCCTGTTCACCTCCCTATTCGTCCGCTCTTTCCCTGGATGGAAAAAGTCCTCAAAGGCAAGTGTTTTGCCAACATGGAAGAAGTGAAAGAAAAAACAGCAGAAGCACTAGAAGACATCAAAACTGACAAGCTCGAAAACTGTTTTGAGCAGTGGGAAAGCGTCTCAATAGGGGTGTTGCGTCCAACAGAGTACTTTGGCGACGGAAGTTTAAACATGCAAGAATAAGT
The DNA here is from genome assembly GCA_963574415.1 of Tarsius wallacei. Taxonomy (NCBI): domain Eukaryota; kingdom Metazoa; phylum Chordata; class Mammalia; order Primates; family Tarsiidae; genus Tarsius; species Tarsius wallacei. The sequence continues at coordinate 6,478 of CAUYQG010199282.1, read as the reverse complement.
ACACACTTTTTAATAAATAATTTCTGTTTTGTTGGGTTCCCCCCTAGTATATGGTCTGCCTATGGCCCATCTCATTATTAATATTATGTATTGTATATGTAATATTATATATATTTAGCAGGGTGCCTGGCACATAACGAGTGATTAATACATCTTAGAAAGAGAAAAATATGGTGAAATAAGTTCCTGAGAATACAGAACTTTGAAACACATTCCACAAGCATCACAGGATCCAGGCTTAGTATGTGTCCTATTGGAGTGTGGGGTAGACGCCGGACTAGATGATTTTCCAGCTCTAAGATTCAAGGCTGCTGGAGCACTATATGTGCCCCATGCATGAGCACATGACTTGGTTGTCACTGTCTCCCCCAGGGAGAAGGCCGTTCACTCCATCCTCACCCCAAACAGCCAGGCCCTCGCAGATGCACGAGGGTGTCATGTCCGGCTCATGCCCTTGGTCAGCAGGGGCTACGCCCACCAGCCTCTCCACTCACTGTGGAAGGCCACGGGTCTCCCCCTTCCACTCATGACCCAGGTGGCGCAGGACGAATCACCTCTCAGCGAGTTTCCCTCTCTGTAAAGGGGGCCGAGGATTCCTGCCCCACCCACCTCACTGGGGGTGCAGTGAGGGCCGAATGAATTCACGTGTGTAAAGTCACTTTCAGACTGCCCCCGGGGGATGGGTCATGCCTGTCTCTTGCCTTTGCTGTGCTCCGTCTCAGACTGCAATTCCCAGCCTGCTATGTCTTTGTCCAGGAATTGAGACTTTGGGCCAGGAAGGGCCGACTCTGAGAATGACATACGAGATATAAACGAGGCTGAGGTCAAGGGTATGATTGGCCCCGGTGCCAATTACTTTCCCAGGAACGGGACTCCAGCTGGGTGGACGGGCTGGCAGGATCCGGGAGCATTAGGGATGGGCGGGCCCACCTTCGTGTCCTTCAGGCCCGTCCTCACCCAGCGCAGGGTCGCGCCTCCAGACATCCCTGACAGGCAGCCCCAGACTGAGCGGGTCCACCTCCCAAGACGCGGGTGCCCTGCCTTTAGGGCGTGTTCTTGCTATCAGAAACCCTGCCCAGGGTGCTGCCAAGTCCGCTCCTGGTAGTCTAGGCTTGAGACCCCAGGCTTCCGCCAAGAAGCAGACGCTCTTCACACACGGCAGCCCTTCCAGTGCTCAATGGAACCATCGCACGGCGGATCCCCACGACCCGAAGGAGCTTCTCAGACAGAAAGGGGCCCAGGCGCAGCCACGCTCACCGCCAAAGGGAGTCCCTCTGGCGCTCACACCTGGTCTGGACCAACTGCCTTTCCTGACCCAAAGCGAGCAGAACGAGTCATCCCTAAATGGGAGCGCAGGTCGAGGGCCGCGCAGTCTTGCCATGGCAGCCCTGGGAGCTTTGTGCAGAGGGCGTCAGGGCGGAGCAGGCCTCCAGAACACTCGTGACATCCTCTACGTAAAGCGAGTGCTAGTGCATCACGGATGCACGACTCCTCCACAGTTAGGAATGGGCTCCGGTGCAGGGAAACGTCTGCCTGGAGCCTGCCGGCTGGCAGGGTTAAGAAGCAGAGGGCGAGAGCAGGGCAGAGCTCTGAGGAAAGAACCCGTGGACCCCGTCCAAGAAACCAGGGCTGGAACGTTTCGGGTACCGGTAGCTCTCCTTGTCATCAGCTGCCTGAACACCGCAGAGGACACAGGCGTGCTGCAGCACGAATTTTCCCTTCTCTGCCTTCACCTGCACACGGTGAAATCCGAGTCTCCTGTCTGTGAAAGCATGCTGGCCGTCACAGTGTGCCTGTGACTCAGGTGCGCGAAGTCCGGTCCCATCTCGTCCTGCCGAAAACTCCATCTCACCTGAGGAACACGTTCCTCGTCCGGCAGACGGTTCAGAGAAGACACAGAGGGGCTCGAAAAGCGCACCCCTTGGGGATCCAATCAGCAAAATCCAGACGGTGAAGAGGTGACATGGAACAAATGATTCCACTTCTTCAAAGAACGAATTGCAGGGCTGGTTGGGGGCGGGGAGGGGAGGACGAGGGAAGCGGCAGCTGCAGACTGAAAGACTGAAAAGACAGCAGCCAGTGCAGTGGGTGAGTCCTGCTTGGACTCAGAGCCAAAGCGAGCATGAAAGTAAACATTCTTCACCCTTTGGAGACAGAGGCTGGAACCCCGGCCTTGGCTCACATCAAGAAATGGTTACGTTTCTTTAGGTGATGGAATTGTGGGCATGTTTTTAAAAGTACATTCTTCTCTCTCAGAGCAACTTCTTGGAGTATCTGTGGGTTGAATGACATCATGTCTGGGATTTGCTTCAAGACAATACAGGAGAGAGGAAACTGATGAGAACACAGATGGACAGGCCGCGAGGTGTTAACTGTGGAGTAGCTGGACTTCTCCTGAGAGTGCAGAGGCCGAAGCGAGTCCATGCCGAGTGGAGGGAGGCATTGTTCTCAGGAGGCACTTTCCACTGGGTGTTCTTTGGAGACCCACGCTGTTCCACAGGGCCTCTGGCCTCCCCTCCGAGCCTCCCGCCATCCTCACCCACCCCCCAACCCAGCCTCCTACCTGGAGGCCACCATGGGTGTTGCACAACTCATCCCTGAGTGCACCTTCAGGCGGTTGGGATCAAGTCCAAACTCGCCGGTGTGGCCCACAGGGCCCTGCAAGGCTCTGCCCTTCCCGCCCTTCCAATCTCATCCTGCACGCTGTACCCCCTCACCTGAGTGCTGTCTATTCCGGTTCCTTCCATGCAGTCCATCTGGCTCCTCCAGGCTGTTTCCTCTGCCCCATGCCGCTTCCCACCCAACCCCCTTATTACCTGGTGGTCTGTCTTTCACATCTTGGTTGGGATGCTCCCTGTTCTAGGAGGCCTCCCTCTGAGGGAGACATGGTACTGGGGGCCCCAGATCGCCTTCAGGGAAGGACTTGCCGCCCCATCCTGAGGAACGTGTCAGGAGGCAGCCTGGCTGTCAGCTCCGCGTCCGGTGGCTGCTTGAGTGGGGTGGGGAGAAGGCCCATGGTTTCGGCTGACGCGGGGTCTTCCGATGGGCATCTTCTTTCCAGAGTTCCTGGCCAGCCAGCCGAGGCTTTTTCAGCATCGCACTGAAGTTCAGTGTCTTCCTTGCATTCTCTCACAAGGGTGAGCTGAGCACCCTGCACCTCCAGCTCTGTCAGAGAGCCCGCCCTGCAGTGCATTCCCAACCCCCCCGCCTCCTCCTGTCCCATCTGAGTAGAGGCCCCCTCTGGCGGACCTGAGAACAGGCCTGCTCCTCCTCCACCAAGCCACCGCCCTGCTCTGTGACCTTCTACAAGAGAGCTTGTACCCACCACTGGACACTAAGCTCTCTGGGGCGGGCTCAGGGTCTGGCATGAGCCCTGGGATGTAACTGACGTGCAACTGACTCACAGAAACCCCAGGGGCAGGGGACGGGAACTGGACTTCGGAATCCCACAGTTGATGGCACTCCTACACGAATAAGTGAGTGCCCTTTTCTTGAGATTTCCCCAGGTTTGGCCTAAGCCGCGGTTGTACCAGAAATGAAAGCAGCGACAGTTCAGAGCCACAGAAGACGTTAGGGAGGGAGCACCATTTTAAAATGGGTGGATCGCCGGGAGAGACATGCTGTGATGAGGCAGGCAACGGGCATAGCCATCTTGGCAATCTGTTAATGAGCCACTTTGTTACCTGGTCAAGACATCTGGGATGCCTTCCTGAAGATGTGTTCAAAGGGAGTTTTTAAAAGGACTCATGAAATCCAAGCCTCGCATGGAAACGGGCGTCCGTGGGGCGTGGAGGGACCGAGGGTATAGACTCATGCAGGCCTTTGGGCACTTCCTTCTTTTGCCAGCCAGGGGCCTCTCTGGGGTCATTTTAGGCCCGTTCTCCATAAGGAATCTCCCCCAAGATGAGGCTGCCTGAATTTCCTCCATTAGTATCTGTGGAATAATCAGGACACAGAGAGAAGAAAGCTCCTTGCCATCTCTGTAAGCTCTCCTCTCTCTCCTGTTCTCCCATCTGCTCCTATCAAGCAGATTTGCCAACTCTCCCTTGAGCTAAAGTAATACAAATACCCGACATTGACCAAGCCCTCCAAGTGTGCCAGGCCTGACCTGCCGTGGGCCAGCTGGTAAACCCTCACAGCCACTCTGGAAAACAGATTCCAAACAGACAAGGAAGCGGGGACGCCGAGAGACAAGAACATCAAAACCAGCTTTGGGTCCAGGTCCTTCTGACCCCACGACCACACCCGTGTCCCCTCTCAAACGGTGCCTGTCCTGCTGACTGACCGAGGAGGCTGCTTTCAGGGGCAAGCACCCGCCACATGGGCGTGTGCTCTGCCCGCTGGAAGAGGCCCGGAGCCTGCCTGGAGGCCTTCCATCGCAGCAGACGACCCCATCTCCTGGGAGCCAGAGCGTTGGCTGGGAGGGGCGGAGATGGCTGGCGCGACGGGCGGGAAAGCACAGACTCTGGCATTTGATGCAGGGATGCCCCGGCCCGGCCGATTCCTGGACGGTGCCTTGCCTCGTTTTCTCATCTGGAAGTGGAGGATGGTCTGTACCCAACACACAAGATGGGGGACACACTCATTAGGTGACGCGCATAGGGCGATGATGCTCGCAGGCTCTCTTGTTCTTGGCGCGTCCTCCGGAGCCTCAGGGGAGACAGCAGTGAAGACTCGGGGAGGATGAGCCTCTCGGGCCTGTGGGAGGGGCGAGGGCTGCTGCTCTGTTCCCCCGCTTCTCCCCTGGTTCTGAAGTTGTGTGCTCCGTCTGTTCTTTAGGGGTTAGCCTGGCTGTTTTCCCACACACATTGGACACAGCCTGGGGATGTTCAGTGCCAGGTCTTCCCCCCACTCTCCAGGGACTGTTGAATCTGCCAGGGGCCGTCGCCGCCGCCAACCTGCTATTTTTGCCCGATATTAAGTTCTAGCCACCCTTTGAACACCACACATCATGATCGCCGCTTTTTGCGCAAGCAATGCTTGTTTGGATTTAGCCATACATCTAGCCTTTTTGCTGCTCTCCATTATTTTTTAGTGGTGGGACGTAGATTTTTAATCACAGCCTTATTGAAATATAATGCACATACATCACATTCATCCTTCCACGGTGTACAATTCAGCATTTTCAGTATATTCACAGCACTGCACAATCGTCACTACAATTACGTTCCAGAACGTTTCATCACCCCCAAAGGAAGCCTGTCTCCTTGAGTGGCCCCTTCCGACTTCCCCCATCCTCCATCCCCGGCGGCCACTCAGCTTTCTTCAGTCTCGACAGATTCGCCCACTACAGACACTTCCCATAAGTAAAATCGTTCACATGTGGTCTTTGTAACTGGCTTCTTGCCCTTAGTGTAACATTTTCAAGGTCATTCGTGGGCAGCATGTTTCAGTACTGCGCTCCCTTTTTTTGCCGTATGAGATTCCGTTTTCTGGGTATACGGCGTTTCGCTTGTCCATTGATTGGCTGTTGCACATCTGGACTGCCTCCGCGTTCTAGCTGCTACCACGGATGACGCTTCGACGGCCACTCCTGCCCCCGCTTTGTGCTTGGCTGAGCCTGCCGGGCTCTGCGCCAACTCCACGTCTGTCCTTCTGAGGGACGGCTTTGCTGCTTGCTCAAGTGGCTGCCTGTTCTGCAGTCCCACCAGCAAGGCCGGGGCTCCAGCTTCTCGGTATCCCCACCACACTCGTTCCTGCTAGTCTTTCAATGCGAGTCATCCTGGGGGTGTCAAGGGGATTCTGCTGCGGTTCTGGTCTCCTGAGTGACTGCCGATGCCGAGTGAAAGGACATAACAAGGATTTAATATACCCAATAAGCAGCCATTTTAACACTGCCTGCACCTCCTGTCTTTCCAGCAGTTCCCTTAACCTTCCCTCTCATCCCCTGGCCAAGGACAGAGCCGGTTTCTCAGAGGGGGCTACTGATAATTGCTTGACAACCCCCCTCCCCAGCTTGTTACTGATCCGTTTTCCTATTCCCGGTATTTGCCTCCACCCCTAAGACTCAAGTTAACCTGATCAGTCGTGCGTGACCTTCATGACACACAGACCCCGTCACCATGGCAGCAGTCACGCGACTAACCCACCCATCTGTTGACTGTCCATCACCTGACATCAGTACCTGCACTTACCTGCCCCGTGGTGATGCCCTGGAGCAGCCCACCACCCAGTCACCTTCATGACCTTCCCCTATCCAAGAGAAGGATTAAAAGGACTCAACCATGCACCGCCGGCAGCCACTGCCTTGCTGGACTGGTGTGGCCATGTTTCCTGGTTTTGGCCCCCTCCCCTACCTTGGGGAGGCAAATCTCCTTTCTTACTTACTTTCTAAACAATCTGTATTTTCTAATCTAACTTCTGTGTAATTCTTTGCATCTTTCACGTGGCACTGGATCACACATGAGATACTCACATCCCCAGTGGTCCTGACCTAACATTCTGGAAGCCCCGCTGGGAGGGTGAACTAACACTGAGA
>CAUYQG010199277.1:0-10960 GCA_963574415.1 Tarsius wallacei | reverse complement strand
CGGGTCTCGAACCCGCGGGCTCAGGCAATTCACTCACCTCAGCCTCCCAAGGCGCGGGATTACAGGCTGAGCCACCGAGGCCGGCAAATTCTCATTTATTAAGTATCACTATCACTGCAGGCCAAGTGTGGTGTCTTATACCTCCAATCTCAGCACTTTGGGAGGCTGAGGCGAGGGGACTGCTTGAAGCTAGGAGTTTGAGACCGGCCTGAGCAACATAGCAAGACATCTCTACAAAAACATTTTAAAAAATTAGCCAGGCATGGTGGCACATGTCTGTAGTCCCAGCTACTCGGGAGGCTGAGGCAGAAGGATCATCTGCGCTCAGAAGGTCAAGACTGGGGTGAGCCATGATCATGCTACTGCACACCAGCCTAGGTAACAGACCCCGCCTCAAAAAGAAGTATCACTGCTATTTACATCGTTTTGAAAGTGTTATATAATCTACTACACATATAAGTATATCTTTGTATTTTGAAATTATTCAAGAATTTTCAGTGCACTCTATAAATGTTTAGAGGTTTTTTCCTTAGACAATGGAAAAATCTGTATGAGGCATTACTGGATGTTGACAACAACATATGAGTGCCCATCCATTTTAGAACTGCCCATTTATTAATTTGCTGAAAATTCTAAGTGTTGGGTGCCAACTCTGTATACTCCATGTTTTAGTGAATTTTCTAACTAATGAGATTTATCAAGCTATCAAAATTTAGCTTCAGTGACAGACAGTTTTTCAGAAAATGCCACTTTGCAATGACATTCTCTTCTCAACACACACCAAGACTCCAACAATGTCAACCATCCCCTGGCCTCAATTTCCTCACACATTAAGACTAATGGCCAAGGTGCAGCTTATGACAGTCTGGTTTGGTGACATCCCTCAATTTTTAAAGACAGGTCATTTTAAAAGTCCAATTACATGGAAAGCTGAAATAGAAAGAAGCCAAGTGCCGCCTGCTGGTGTCAAAATGGCACTTATTGAAGAGACAGAAATGCCTTCTCACTCATATTCAATACATAAAGGATGTTTTGAAGTAAATTGAAATTTCCCCTAATTGTTTTTACTTTTGATATGCTTATAACTAATATAGTTAACAAATCTTTTATTTTAAACCTTATATATTAATATACAGAGGGTGCCAAAAAATGTATACACATTTTAGGAAAGGAAAAAACCATATTAAAATTGCCATACTCAATAAGAGGAACACAAATCATGTTTGACTTCTGCAATTACAAGAGGTGCTCAAAGTGGTTACCACCAGTGTCCAGATACTTCTGATTAAGGCAAACATCTCTTTACATTGTTTAAAATGTGTATACATTATTTTGGCACCCCCAGTATTAGTTAATAAAACTTTCCTTCAGACACCAGATGTTTCTCTTTAAAAATAGTTTCCTGTCAAACCACAAATCATGGATCATCCTGAAATAAGAAAAGCTGTGCTGTGTTTGTAAGTGAATGACCTACAAATCTCCCGCCCATCTTTGGCAAGTTAACTCAGATCTTCACAATCTTATGGGAGCCATTCCAGGTGGGCACCTGTCAAAGGAAAGTCATGGAAAGAAAGATCTAGATCTCATGCCCCCCCCCCCGGCCCCCGCACACTGAGACTGTCCTAAGAGGGCGAGCCTGGCCACCATTAGGGCAATTTCTCAAAATACAGCCAAAAAGCCACTAGCAATACCTGTGGCGGGGGGCGGGGGGGGAAGAGGGGGGGTGCCTGATAAAATGCAGATTCTTAGTCCTCCCTCTAGAACTCTTGAAATCAAAACCTGAAAGTGATTCCTAGCAATCGGCATTTTAACAGGCTCCCAAAGGGGTAGTCATGTGATCTCAAGTTTGAGAACCCCTGTGACTTCAGTGTCTCCACATGTAAGAGAAGATTTACAGGGAAACCTTGTTCAGTATCTCTAAGTTCTCCTCTGGCTTAACTTCACAATCTGCCTTATTAAGACTCAGCATGCCATCATTTTACTGATGCTCAAAGAGTGCTTTGCTTTTGGTCCAATGTGACTACCTTATTTTAAATGTATTGTATGTGGCTCCTCTGTTCTGCAGATATTCTATGTGGCTATTTTGTTCTACACATATTGTACTACATGGTTGTACTACATGGCTCCTCTGTTCTACATGTATTTTCTGTGGCTCCCTTGTTTTACATATATCCTGTATGACTATCCTGTTCTACATGTGTTCTCTGTGGCTACTTTGATCTACACGTATTCTACACTGGCCCAGCTCTTCACATCCCCATCTCCACTACCTCCATTAGGGAACTGATCTTATTTCAATTTCTTCATTGGCAGTTCTAGTTCAACACTGAAATCCCCTGCACCTCCTCCAGTTCTCAAGGTCTTGAAATTCACATTATCCATGCCCTCAAGTTCACAGAAAATAACCTACTAACAATACCTAATTACTCGTTCTGGATGTACCAAGATACAACACAAGGGAGGGAGGGGGCGTGTAGCATCACAAAGGGTACCTGGTCCTAAACCAGGGGAAGTGAGTGCCAGGCGGAGGTCCAAACTTCACCTGCATGTAACCCACTTGTGTAGCTAATCCTGACTTGTAACCCACATAGCTATAATAATTTTTTTTTTAATGCAACACGTCCTGCCTTTCTTGCAGTGTTGGCTGATGGCTGTTTGTCATTATCATGTTCACTAGCCAAGCTCAAATGCCAGCGAGCATAGTAACACATGACAAATATACTACTTTTACATTTTTATAAATTTTTTCTTTTTCTTTCTTATATTCTATAGCTGCACAGAAGTACTAACTTTTATACTTGAAAGGACCCTGAAAAATCATTTAGTCCAATGAGACTCCCTGCCAGCCAATGTTACAAATTAAGAAATGGTAACCCAGCCAGCGCAACCTTAGGCAAATTTTTTTTTTCTTTTTTTCCAGGTGTTCTGGGAATTACTGGAGGCTGGGAGGCCCAACCTTAGGCAAATTCTGTAATATCTGTGCACCACGTTCCTCCTTGCACAATGGGCATAACAACATTGCCTGGCTATTGCGAATGAGATGATGCATGCAAAGCCCCAGCAAGATGCTGGGCCCAGGAAACTCACCTTCCCCCACTTCCCAGGTCAAAAGAAAAGAAAAAGTGGGAGAGAGGGATGAGGGAAGGAGAGGGGAAAAGGGAGAGGAAAGGAGGAACCTAGAGAGAACGCAATGTTTTGTTCATGATCACACAGTTATTTTTGGCAAAATTACCCACAATCCAGGAATTCCGTCTTCATCTTTAGTACGGTGTGCTGGCTACCTGGATTATTGCCTCAGACTGGACAAACACCAAGAACAATTCCATCAAGCACACACAAGTATCTCGCAAACAGTTCATCCTTTGTTGTCCATCAGAATGGAGAAAAGTGAAGGCACTGATAAAAGTCACATGTGTCCCAAAACATCTCACATTACAGGCTCCATGGAAGGAACACTTTGATATCACTAACGGGAAATCCAGCCAGGAGAGGAAGGAGGAGGGACACATACACACCCACCACACGCTCAAGGTGGCCATGCGGAGGGTGGACCCTAGGAGTGGAGAGGCAGAGAGATCGCCTCTCAGAGAAAATGAGGGTTGGCAAGCAATGAGGAAAGCTTCGGAAGGAACCTCTGAAGTGAGCCTCAACAGCTGAGGAACCAGCACTCTCTTGTTCTAACAACCAAATTCCAACACAGAACATGAAAATGGTCAGACATGGTGGCTTATGCCTGTTATCCCAGCACTTTGGGAGGCCAAGGCAGGAGGATTACCTGAACCCAGGAGTTCGAGACCAGCCTGGGCAACACAGCAAGACTTTGTCTCTACAAAACTAAAAATTAAAAAAATTAGCCAGGAGTGGTGGCACCATGCCTGTAGTCCCAGCTACTTGGGAGGCTGAGGCAAGAGGATCACCTGAGCCAGAAGGTCGAGGCTGCAGTGAGCCATGACCATGCCACTGCACTCTAACCTGGGTGACAGAGTGAGACTCCAACTCAAAAAAAAAAAAACCATGGTAGCCAGGGTTGCGTGTATATAAAATGAATGGATGGATCCAGTCAGCAAGCTTCTGATTTTCTTTTAAGCCATGTATAACATGAAGTCATTTCTTCCCATGATACATAACACACCTCCCAACAAGTTCAACAGACAGTTGTCCAGGGAAGGTTACTAAGGACAACTACAGTTTCACAGAACAATTAAGATTTTCCAGAGGGAAAGCTCAAAATGCACACGTTAAGTGGGAAAATATTTTAGTTTCTGATTCAGCGAATGTTCATCAAAGCTTCACGTATTCCAAGAGCAGGCACTGATTCCAGAAAGTTCTAATGTGCCACCGATACAAGTGAGCACGTGGTTCACACTGGCGCATTCCTGATGGGCTCTTCCCCAGCCTCAGCTCCTGTGACCGGCGCACTCTTCCAAAGGCTCGTTTTCAGCCAGCTTCCTGGCTCCAGAGGGCTGGGGAGAAGCATGACTGTTCTCTGCCCATCATCACCTCGGCACAGACCTGAAGAGGGAGGTTAATGAGAAGAAGCCAATGGCTCAACTGCCAGAAAATACCAGGAACCATCAGAGAGCAATTGTATTCTTTCCCTGAGAAACTCAGGTCCACAAATGTTTAGGTGATTTGCCAGGAGAGTGAAAGGTAGACTTCTGCCCAGAATCCAGATCTCTGGATATCCAGGATAATGGCCAGGCACAGTGGCTCATGTCTGTATTCCCAGCACTTTGGCAGGCCAAGATGGTAAGACTGCTTGGAGCCCAGGAGTTCAAGATCAGCCTGGGCAACATAGCAAGACCTCATCTCTACAAAAAGCCCAAAAAATTAGCTGGACATCATGGTGCACTCCAATAGTCTCAGCTACTCAGGAGGCTGAGGTGAGAGGATCATGTGACCCCAGGAGTTGGAGGCTGTGGTGAGTCGTGATCGTGCCACTGTACTCCAGCCTGGGCGACATAGTGAGAGACTTGACTGAAAAATCAAATAATTAAGTAAATAAATAAAAATAAAATAGCCAGTGTAATGACCTTGCTCCACATTTATGAAAAATGGATGTTTTGGATTATTTATAGAAACAAGTTCTTGCTATGTTGTCCAGGCTGGTCTCCAACTCCTGGACTCAAGCAATCCTCCTGCCTTGGCCTCCCAAAGTACTAAGATTACAGGTGAGTCATTGTACCCAGCCCCCAAAAAAGTCTTTTATGAGGAAGTTATTGTTGTCATCCGCCTTTTAGAGATGAGAATCCTAAGACATAGAATGCTGTTTACTGAACAACAAAACAAATTTTTTGAAATTTTAAATATTAAGTATTGCTCTAAAATTCATCACTATATTTTAAAGTCAGTAGGAATCCTAACTTTCACCAGTATAAGGAAAGACTTGCAAGCTTATCATGCCATTTCCTAAACTACTGAAAAAGAATCTCCAAAATTCCAGTTTCACATGCTGTTTTCAATGCAAAGAAATCACTTAGCAATGGGAAAACTCTGTCCAAAAGACACATTCGGAAACCGAACTGTGAATTTAGAAGAAACCGTGTAATCTGACACCATGAAAACACCGGTGAAAGCTGCAGTCCTGATTCTGTTACTCAGTCTACAAACCTCATAAATGATAACAAAGCAGACCAGTTTCCAGCTGGATGGAACGTCTGGGGAGGAGCAGCCAGAACTCAGGCCCCAGGACCAGAGAGAAGAAAGGGGAATGCTCCTGGCAGGAACCTTGTAGGGACCCAGCCGGTGTCTGCTGGCCTTCAACCATCTATGTGAGGCCTTTGGATGGGAAGCTTTTTGTTTTTTCTTAAGTTTATGGACAAATGGCTCACAGAAACAAAAGCTTTGGATTCTAGATGACTTTTATTAAAACGCTTCATTCGTCTACAGTTACGGGAATGCTAACAGTTGGGTCAAGATGAAGAGTGCAGGGCCCAAGTGGCCAGACAGACCTGGAGCCTAATCTCAGCTGTGAAGCATCAAACGGGGTGAACTTGGGTGAGGGATCCACAGGTCCCAGCCTTCTTCTGTGTCACTGTGTGGGTGCCAGCCTTCATGGATGTAATTCTCTCTAGCCTCTACATCCTCTCAATTGTCAAATCCATTCTACCTCCTTTATGTTTCTGGAATCTTCCTCCTTTTCTGTCCCTACTACTAGTTTTGTCTTTTTTACTTTTTTTTTTTTAATTAGAGATAGGGGTCTAGAGATATGTTGCCCAGGCTGTCCAGCAATCCTCCTACCTCAGTCTCCCAAAATGCTGAGAGTACATAAGTCACCATGTCCAGCCTATCCCCACTGCTATTGTCACGTCTATCATCTACACTGTTACAGTGACCTTCTTTCTGCCAGTCTTGCTTCCCTAAAACCACTCACAGCAATCTGAAGAGGAATAGGTTTAAAATGCAAATCTGAAGGCCAAGCATGGTGGCTCACACCTGTAATCCCAGCGCTTTGAGAGGCCAAGGCAAGAGGATTGCCTGAGCTCAGGAGTCCGAGAGTAGTCTGAGCAAAACAGAGAGACCTCATCTCTACAGAAAATAAAAATAAATAAATAAAATAAAGTGCAAATCTGACCTATCATTCGTCTGCCCAAAATTTAAGCTTTTGTGTCACTTCAAGTCACTGGCTTTTCTTCTCCGTTTGAAGTCATTTCTTTCACTGACCACCATGATCAGAGCTTAACAGTTCTTAACATACTCACTGCGGGGGCTCACTCAACACTTGCTCAACATTACTAAGAGCGGTTTAAGCCTGGGCTTCTTCCTCAAAAAATTCCACAAAAGCCTCGCTTTTTTTATCCAGAGTATGAAAATAAATGAGAGGACGTGTGCAGAGACCCAACTGTTAGTACGGCAGCAGCTTCCAACTCATTTGTTACTGTGTATCGTTCCAAAGTTTGCAAAGTGCTTTCATGCAGGGGAGCTCATTTGATCCTTCTAACAACTCTGACTTGGGAGGTTACATGAAGAACCTGAGTCTGGTGATGTTTATAAACTGCAGAATCAATGCTCCTTTTCAGACAGATACTGCTGATTCCAAATCCTAGGCTTTCTCGTTATGCCTTTCTGCCAGGAGTTGTAGCTTCTCTTACAGAAAACAATAGAGACAGGAATAAAAATTATCTTTCCCATTTCATGTCTAACATGTTTGATACCCCCTCTTCCATGAGATTCATCCAATATCTTTTATTGCATTTAGGGAATACAAACACACAGGGCAAATTCCACTCTCATGGACTCCAAAGGACTTTGGCTTGTTTCATATCAATTACTTTAAATGAGGAAGCTATCGACTGGTTGGCTGACTCATTCCTCCATCCCGCAAATAATTATCACATCTGCTTCACACAGGGCACTGTGTTTGGTGCTGGATACCAAACACAGTCTTATACCCTCATTTAGTCTTATACCCTCAAGGTTTCCCAGCTGAAGCCAACGAAGTGAAGACACAGAAGGTTTTTTTTTTTTTTAGTCAGAGTCTCACTCCATCGCCCAGGCTGGAGTGCAATGGCACGCTCACGGCCACCCCAGCATCGACCTCCTGGGCTCCCGCAATCCTCCCACCTCAGCCTTCCAAGTAGCCAGAACTACAGGATCACACTACCACGCTCGGCCAATTTTTTTATTTATTGTAGAGATGAGGTCTCGCACCTCTGGGCTCACGCAATCCTCTGGACCTGGCCTCCCAAAGTGCTGGGATTACAGGCTTGAGCCACCGCGCCCAGCCAGAGGCCATGTTTATAGATACTAGAATAAAAAGCAATGAACCAGAAGCCAGGAAATCTGAGCGCTCCTCTGGGCTACGCCCCTACAAATGCTCAGTGACCCTGAACAAGTTCCTGGGACTCAGTTTCCCTACCCATAAAATGAGAGAAGCGACCCATATTATCCTTAAAGTTATTCCAATGCCATGAATCCTACAGATTCCGGGAATCCACACAACTGGCAAATTCTGTGACACCTACAAGTATATAATTTTATATCACGCTTTCATACATTTTTGTGAGGTGACCCCTATATTTGTGGTAGCTTGAAAGATACCCCAGATTACCCCGCAAATTTTTTTTTCTTTAGTTGGAGTCTCACTCTGTTGCCCAGGCTGGAACGCAGTGGCACACTCAACAGCCACCGCAGCCTCAATCGGCTAGGCTCAGGCGAGCCTTCCACCTCAGTCTTCCAAGTAGCTGGAACTACAGGCGTGTGCCACCATGCCCAGCTAATTTTTTTGATTTATTGTAGAGATGAGGTCTTGCCAAGCTGCCCAGGCTGGTCTCGAACCTGTGAGCTGAGGCAATCATCTCGTCTCTGCCTCTTCAAGTACTGGAATTCCAGGGATAAGCCACCACGCCCGGCCTCCACAAACTGTTAGAAGCTTTTAACTATGTACAAATTTGGAGCATTTTTAAGACTCTTGCAGCCAATTCAGCTTGCAAATTACACCTATAGGAAATGGAATTTTTCATGAGTAAAATGTGGTTTTTAAGTGCTGATCTCATGGAAGAACCTAAATAAACTAGACTCAAAACTTTCTCTTCTGACTTTTTTAGTTTAACCCTATTAAACGTCACCCTAGGGTGACTTAACTTGTGTACAAAATGACAGTTTTAATGCAGTTTACTAGGACACATTTATTTGAGCAAATCTCTTTTGACCTTCCTGTCATGCTTCCTGTCCCTCATCTCTCTCAGCAAATCACAACGAGGCATGCCAACTTTAGTGCCTCGAAAGGTCTCTGAGGAGGCCCACCACCTGCTGACACAAATCCCTGGTGCCCACCCATGAGCTCACACCCTCAAGTTCTTCCCTGTAATCAAGGAGACACGTCTAAGCATCTCTTGAACAGTCAGACATAAGACAAACGAGCACACGTTTCTTTATACTGATTACACAAAAAATCTGCCCCCAAACTCTTCTTTCTAGACTTCATTAGAAACAATCCTTTCTTGGCCAGGCTTGGTAGCACAGCCTGTAATCCCAGCACTCTGGAGGCTGAGACGAGTGGACTGCCTGAGCCTGCAGGTTCAAGCCCAGCCCAGGCAACTTGGTAAGACTTCATCTCTGCAATAAATCAAAAATTACCTGGGCACGGTAGCACACGCCTGTAGTTCTGATTACTTGGAAGGCTGAGGCAGAAGGATCACCGGAGCCCAGCAGGTCGACGCTGGAGTGGCTGTGAGTGTGCCAAGGAACTCTAGCCTGGGCGACAGAGTGAGATTACAACTCAAAAAAAAAAAAAACAAAACAAAAAAAAAAAAACCAATCTTTTCTTGCTGGGTGCAGTGGCTCACACCTGTAATCCCAGCACTTTGGGAGGCCGAGGTGAGAGGACTGCCTGAGACTACAGGTTCGAGACCAACCTGGGCAACTTGGCAAGACCTCATCTCTACAATAAAATCAAAAAATCAGCCGGGCGTGGTAGCGTGCGCCTGTAGTTCCAGCTACTTGGAAGGCTGAGGTGGAAGGATCGCCGGAGCCCAGCAGGTCGAGGTTGCGGTGGCCGGGAGCGGCCACTGCACTCCAGCCTGGGCAACAGAGTGAGACTCCAACTCAAAAATAAAATAAAATAAAACAAAAGTAAATTAGAGAGAGAAAGAAAAGGGAGAGAGAAGATTCACCTCCCCAAGGTGGGGGATGGGGCCAAAGCCAGGAAGCATGGTGACAGTCATATCTCAAAGAGCACAAGGCCACACCAGAGTCTAGTAAGGCAATGGCCTGATTTTTACCACAATTTTTAAAAAATTAATAGACTACTAAGCAATGACAAAATTGTTTTAAAAAGTAAGATGTGAAGGGGAAATATAAGAAAGAGAGACAAATAAAAGAAATAGAAAGGAGATTGAGGCCCTTCCAGAGGGAGGTAGTGATGGAGAGGGCAGTGATTTTAAAGGGAAACAGTGGCTTGAATGCTCCCTTCCACTACAGTTAAGAAATAGGTCCATCACCCAGAAAACACTGACCAAGCATTTACAATGAAGGGGTGCTCCAGTTTAATAACTGAATAAACCAGGCAAGTAAAGGAAATCAAATGAAAAAAAGTTAACTGCATACAAATGGCCAATAAGCACATGAGAAGATACCCAATGTTATTAGCCATCAGGGAAATGCAAATCAAAGCCACAATGAGACACCACTTCACACTCACTAGGATGGTTATAATAGAAAGACAGATAATAGCAAGTGTTGGCTAGGATATGGAAAACAGAACGCTCATCCATTGCTGATGGGGTGTAAAATGGTGCAGCTGCTTTGCAAAAGAGTCCAACAGCTCTTCAAAAAGGTAAACAGCAATTTATCCTATGAGCCAGCAATTCCACTCCTAGGTACATACTCAAGACTAATGAAGACATACGTACACACAAAGACTCTCATGTGGCCGGGCTCAGTGGCTCAGCCTGTAATCCCACCACTTTGGGAGGCTAAGGCGAGAGAATTGCCTGAGCCCACGGGTTCAAGACCCACCCGGACAACTTGGCAAGACCTCATTTCTACAATAAATCAAAAATTAGCCGGGTGTGGTAGCGCATGCCTGTAGTTCCGGCTACTTGGAAGGCTGAGGCGGAAGGATCGCAGAAGCCCAGCAGGTCGAGGCTATGGTGGCTGGGAGCATGCCACTGCCCTCCAGCCTGGATGACAGAGTGAGACTCCAACTCAAAAAAAAAAAAAGACTTGCATGTGACTGTTCATGGCAGCATTACTGCCAGAAAAAGGAAACAACCTCTAAATCCATCAGCTTGTGAGTATACTAAGAAAAAAGCAAAACAAAACTAAACAACACTGGTATGTCCATCAAATGAAGTATATAAAAAGGATACTGCCGGGCTCGGTGGCTCAGCCTGTAATCCCGCGCCTTGGGAGGCTGAGGTGAGTGGACTGCCTGAGCCCGCGGGTTCGAGACCCGCCTGGGCAGGCGAAACCTCATCTCTACAATAAATCAAAAAAAATTAGCCGGGCGTGGTAGCGC
>CAUYQG010199275.1:0-38213 GCA_963574415.1 Tarsius wallacei | reverse complement strand
GCCGGGCTCGGTGGCTCAGCCTGTAATCCCGCGCCTTGGGAGGCTGAGGTGAGTGGATTGCCTGAGCCCGCGGGTTCGAGACCCGCCTGGGCAAGAAAGACCTCATCTCTACAATCAATCAAAAAAATTAGCCGGGCGTGGTAGCGCGCGCCTGTAATTCCAGCTACTCGGAAGGCTGAGGCGAAAGGATCACCGGAGCCCAGCAGGTTGAGGTTGCGGTGGCCGGGAGCGGCCACTGCACTCCAGTCTGGGCGATCGAGTGGGACTCCAACTCAAAAAAAAACAAAAACAAAAAAACCCCCCAAAAAATATGTATATCAATCTATATGTAATATACATATATCTATATAAGTATATATATCTATATAAGAATATAAGTATAGATATACGTAGATATATATCAGTATTCTGATGACTTATAAGCTCAGTAAAACAATTAATACATATTTTAACAATTATTATTGTTTTATTTTAAACCCAGTTATGTAAAAACATTATTATCAAGAGTAAACCATAAGTGAAGAATTGGGTAAAATTTTCTACATTCGATTTGATAATTTTGTTCACTAGGCCAAAGATTGCAAGCTGTTTGCCTACCCTTTGAAATTGAGAAGTGACTTACTATATGACCAAAATCAAGGCAAGGAAACAAAAAAAAACCCACAACTCAAATCTTAAATCATGCTCTTTCCTAGAGATGTTTATTGTTTTTGACATGAATGTAATTTTAAAAGTATAAAATAATTCCATAACTCATTTTAAAATTGTATGTTATATCTGCATTCTCTAGTGCAATGTTTGGCACAAGTATGTTACAAAATAAACAAATGTGGGGGGAAAACATAAAAAGATAAACAAATGCTATTTGTCAGTGTTCATTGTTGTTTTTTTAAAAGGACACTATTTCCATTTTCCCAGGGAAAATCTTTGTGTTGCAATGAGTTCATCCTGTTATTTCTATGAAGGGATCAGTTCAAATGAAATTGCTAGTTATTTAAATGGACACGTACCAATGTTCTCGTGAAGTAAGAATTGTCAGTATCCTATACTTCACGGAGAACATTGAAGAATTGTCAGTATAGGATACTACAGATACATTCAATAGGATTTATAGGATGCTATAAGATACTATAGAGGCATTCAATGGGAGAACATTGAAGAATTGTCAGTATAGGATACTAGAGATAGATCATCTTAATCAAAACTCTTTGTTGTTTTAGCAAATTTGGCTCCTCCAAAAACCAGATTTTATTTCTGAATATTTCTTCATTAGGATCCACAAAAGAATATTGGGCATACGTGTTCATGATTTAAAAATTTCCATTGGACCTTAGTGTTCATCACACTAAATGCAAATGGTTTTTAATCTGCACACTGCTGGCCACTAGCGCTCTGAAATAGATATTCTTAATGTCATGTGACTTTGCTGCCCTCCTGTGGCTGCTCCTCGGGGTGCCTAGGTCTTGACTTGGGCCAGTGGGTTCTAGTGACCCTTTAACTAGGTCACCCCACACTCTATACTGGGAACTCTTAGCCATAGCGTGCATGACCTACCTCCCATCTCACACCAACCAATGAACCAAACAAAAAATGTTCTACAAAGAGATTCTGAGCATTTCTCCTCATATTTGGACCATGGCACCTTGCTCGACCCATATCAAGCATCATATCAATCTTCTCATGGTTTCCAATTTCCCCATGCCCTTTGTAAGTCCTTCTTTACACCACTTTTCCTTGGTTGCCTGAGCTTTTCCACTTTATTTTTCAATCAGCTCACTTTTCTTTTCATCCATCCACCATTTATTTATCAATATTTATTTAACAAATATTTTGTAAGCACATTCCCAGTACCACAGAAAGAAAGTCTTCCCAGACTCCCTTCCCTCCATGTCAATCATGGCTACTCCTGCTCCAAGTCCCCAGTGCACTTTTGTACACACTTCTATTAGTATTTATCATATTCTATGGTACTTTTTTTCTGCTTCTGTGTTTCATCCATGACTCGAAACCCTGAAAGCCTGAAGCAGTACCATAGTAATTGTCAAACTCCTAGCGCTATGCATTTTACATAGTAGGCAATCAAGAAAGATTGAGTAAATAGATGAGTGAGTGAGTGAATAGACTAATGAATGGCTTCCATACTCACTGATGAACAGAATGTGTTATACTCCATTTAACGTTATCCAAATAACAAGCTATATTGCTGATGTTAGCTGAACATCAGAAAGGAGGCACAAAAAATGTGGTTGCTCCTCAGACTCCACCTAACTGACTTGCACAGAACTCTCAGCTTGTCAACTCTTTAAAAAAATAGATATATTCGACATTTCCGACTTCAATTAAATAACAGCTCCCTCTACCGATGGTGGGATAACTAGAGACCTCAAAATCAACTATGATGCTGCATCTCTGTGAGCCAACTTGGCAAAGTCTAAAGCAAGGTGATCCAAACCTCAGGCTGCCTGCTAGACTTAACATGCCCAAGGGAGAGGTCAGGGGCAGGGCGCTGGCTATGCTAACAAAGCAGCCCCGTCTTCACCCAAGGACAAACGCAGCTGTAATTTTACGGCACAGAAGCATTTGCAGCTCCCCCTTCCAACAAGTCTTTAAAAATGCTGATCTGGAAGACTGAAGCAACCCACTTGAGACTCATTCTCAGTATGGCAAAAGTTCTGAAACCCAGACTGCAAAATCTCAGGAAGCAGCTGTGTTCCTAATTAAAACAAATCGTTAATAGATTTAGCGGTCCAAATTTATGCTTTTCAATTAAAAATGCCATTGCAGTTGTTGTATCTGCGCAAGAGTATATGCGCTTGGGTGTGTGCGTGAATGTGTGAGCGCATGTGTGCGTGTGCAAACAAACACGGCTACGATCTGGGCTTGAGGTATTCCAGAGTTTAAGAGGCTGTTATAAAGACTGGGTCAAAACTAAGATACAAAGGTTACTTGAATCAATTCCTAATTGTTTTGCTAACTTCCTTGAGTTTCTACACATGTTTCAGAAATAGTTCTATGTAGACAAATAGAACTTTCCTATCACAGTTCCTTTGAGAATTTTAAAGCTGTCTTGTAAGTGTTATCTGCCTTTTGAAAAGGTATTATTTTCAGTTTAAATGAAGAAGACATTTTGAGGTGTACATTTTTTTCTCACATCCATCTAGTAAGCCATTAGAAGATACCTTAACCCCAGTGCCCAGTTATACATGCATATAAACAAGCTGTCATGTCTCTGGGTGAACAAGGCAAATTTTATCAATGAGATGGACATTCTTTCCTTGGCCACGGGTTATCAGAAAAGGTACTAAGCAATAATTTATGGTGCCCATAAGCAGGGCAATTAACTCCCTCCTCACCTGGAAGATGAATCCATTTGTCTTCATTCCATTCAGCAGTTGCTCTACTTACATGACCTGAGTGCTCTCAGAGTACCAAGTGCTCAGGATAGGAGATAAGGCCTAAAGACCAGTTTATAGTAAAACACACTTCCAGCCCTGCTTTAAAAGGAATAATTTTACCACGTTTACCACACCAAAGGTACTCTGAATTATATCTGCACCATTATAATCTATTTATCCTGAACTAAAATATGCACTTTTAGCAGCAAGATGATAGGAAATTCATTAGACTATTTCGAGTATCAGAAAGACTGACCGCTGAAAATCATAAAAAGGGCAGTATGAATCTGAATTTATGTATGTGCCATTTAGTTGTGGACAGGTGAGGTCAACTATGTAGAAGCCAGTTTGTCCAACTTTTAGATTCTACAAATGTATATCTTGTAAGTTATAAATACATATACCTTCCAAAACTCAGGGAGTGTTAAGAAACTTCAAGATAACCTGAAAGAACCTGGCAAACTGCTGGTGCCATGTATGACCCAAAGTAGGGGCATAATAATTAGTTGCAATAAAACAGTTTAACAAAGGAATTTTGGAATAATTCTTTTTTCTTTTTTTTTGAGTTGGAGTCTCACTCTGTCGCCCAGACTGGAGTGCAGTGGCCGCTCCCGGCCACCGCAGCTTTGACCTGCTGGGCTCTGGCAATTCTTCCGCCTCAGCCTTCCAAGTAGCTGGAACTACAAGTGTGCACTACCATGCCCGGCCAATTTTTTTTTTTTTTTGATTTATGTAGAGATGAGGTCTTGCCAAGTTGCCCAGGCAGGTCTCGAACCCGCGGGCTCAGGCAATCCATTCACCTCAGCCTCCCAAGGCGCGGGATTACAGGCTGAGCCACCGAGCCCGGCTGGAATAATTCTTAATTTATATTTTTCCTTCTCTTTTCTATGACCCCTTTAACTCTCATCTTCTGATGGCATTCCCATTATTTCTGATTTGTTTTTCAAGTTCTGTCAACAAGGTTCTGCTTCAGATTTCAGACTAATGCTAGTTGAAAAAAACAGACTCTGTGCTATGCAAGGAGTTCGTGAATTGGGCCTCCAGATGGGTGCATGCCTTGCATGCAGAGTTGCATGAAACGTTGTGTGTGCATATATGTCAAAGGGGATTCATGGTTTTCCTCTACTTCTCAAATTCTCCATGACCCAAAATAAAAGTTATTATTTGCTGCACCATGGGATTTGTATCTGAAATCCTAGAAAAATATATTTTAAAAACAGGCCAAATGATATTATTGTAAGACACTGACACTATGCATGAGAAAACATAACGTGATTTGAATGTAGACAATAACATCTTGTAGTTGATTATTGTAATCATCATAGAAAATACCAAAAAAAGGACAAATAACTAAAACGTAAACAGAGAGGATAAGATGGAATATTAAAATTTGTGGGATCCACACAAAGTAGACAGGAAAGGGACGAACCATAGAACAAAGATAAAATGGGATAAAAGAAAACAAATGCAAAGGAAAGTGAACAAAAATTGTATTGGTTGCTATATTAAATGCAAATGTACAAATTACTGCACTTTAAGGGCAAAAATGAGTCTGGGTTTTAAAAAAAAGCAAGACCTCTATGTACTACTTACAAGAAACACACTTTAACCAACCATGCTGTCCATCGAAACTGGACTGGATTTTAAAAATGTGGTACATATACAAAATGGAATATTATGCGGTCATAAAGGACAGACAGCAACTTGGATGGATTTAAAGTCTATCATACTCGGGGATCTATCATAGTAACAGAAAACTGAGTACCACATGTTCTCACTCATAAGTGGACCTTGAACAATTATAATACTATAAGAAAGGGATTGGCAGTAGTGGGAAACTGCCAGGGGAGGGGAGTGGGATTGGCAATTGAGGGAAACTGCCAGGGGAGGAGGGACACACCTCATCAACAAGAATACCTGCATAATGAACATTTGTATAACTAACCCTGAGTTGTATGCCACATCTTTAAAATAAAAAAAGAAATATACCCTAAATAAAAAATATAGGCATGGTAAAAATGAAAGAGTGCAAGAAAAAATACTCCATTCTATTGATATGTGCAAGAAAGCTAACGCAGCTACATCAATATCAGAAAAAGCAGACTTCAAGACAAAGAGTATTACCAGTGATAAAGAGAGATATTTCACAGTGGTAAAAGAATAGATCTATCAAGAAAAATAAAAAAATTCTAAATGCATATTCACCTAATAACGCTTCAAAATATATAAAACAAAAGTTAACAGACCTCAAAGGAAAAATAGAAACTTTGAGATTTTGACATAGTTTAAATAAAATCCTTTCATAATTGACAGAGCAATGTTTTAAATGACAGACTATCATCTCATTGCCGAGTTGTATAATTTTTCATCTTTTTGTGTATTTATGAGGGAAAGTTAACTTTTGGAAATGGGCTACATTAAATAACTGGTCCTATTTTATACACAAGAGGACCCAGAAAAACCTGGCATTATTTTTTTGAAGGGTGGGCACCTTGTAGTACAGGCTTCCTCTGCTAGGTAAGTTTCCTAGGAAGCCTTCAGTATCAGAATACCAGCTAGTGTTGTTGCGAGAGGCTGTGTTCAGCATCATTAGGTTTTTGTTTTGTTTTTGTTTTGTTTTTGAAGAGTCTTTCGATGTGTTCGATGATGGGTGATTTACTAGTGTACCTGTCCATACCGTGATGAGTGTTCAGCAGTTTTTGACTCAAAAAGGTATGGCACTTGTGACCCACTCTCCCTATTCACCCAGTCTTGCCCTGAGTGACTTTTTTTTGTTTCCCCAGAAGAAAAAAGTTCTCAAAAGGAAATGCTTTGCTGATGTGGAAGAGGTAAAACAAAAAACAGCAGAAACACTAAAAGGCATAAAAATTGAGTTCAAAAACTGTTTTGAGCAGTGGAAAAAGCGTCTTGGTAGGCATATTGCATCCAATGAAGAGTACTTTAAGGGTGACTGAAATTTACACATGTTAAGAATAAACACAATTTTTTATAAATACATTCTGAATTTTTTTGGGGGGGGTCCTTCCTCCTTGTATGTTGTTTTAAGAAGATAGTTTGAGAAGAGGGGCAAAATACATTGGTGCAAAACTGAGGAAAATGTGTGTGTGTGTGTGTGTGTGTGTGATAGAGGGGAGGGAGGTCTTGTTTGAAGTTTTGTTTATATATTTTATGCAATATCTATTTTTGCTTGTTTCCTCTTTCTTGCTTATGGCTCTTCTGTCTCCATTCTCTGACTTTCGAACTTGTGGAATTTGCTTTTTTTTTTCTTGCTTCAGGATAATTCTCAATTTGAAAAGCAGTAGTCAAGCAAGAAGAAAGCAGTCAGATCAGGCAGGACTTCCTGAGGCAGTTTCCTATGTCCATGCTCTTGTTTCTAGATGTTTCTTCATTTCAACGTGGTGCCTGAGGTCTCACTCCTCCACAGTGGCTAATTCACCCAGCTGCTCTGGGCACAGGCTTGAGACTCCAAACAGGAGGGCCAGTCCATGTGACCCACATGAGTGACTGAAATCTACACATGTAAGAATAAATACACAAGACAAGGCAAGTCATACAAGACTGTTGGCTGGATGAAAACCATCTGCACCCTGGGAGAAATTAAAATAAATAATTCGAGAAGAGTCATGGTAAAGATGTGTTAGCGAATCATTGTGCCTCAGGTCTGCAGGCGGACTTGGAGCTCAGCTAAGTCAGCTCTTGCATCTCACAGGTAACTGCAATTCAAGATGGGGAGTGATGTGTTCAGATTCTTGCTGTGGGTTTAAAGATGATCCTGGTTTAGAACCAGCTGGATGGACGCCAAGGCAGGGTTCTGGCAATTGGGTCTCCCCAGATGTAAAAGTGAACTGTGCTTCATCGGTGAGACAGGGGAAGACAGGGAGGTGGGTGTAGAATACCCGAACCAAAGGTGTCAATCGCGGTCTAATTTCCTCATATATCATAGCCCTCCTTTCCCAGAAATAGTTTCAGCACACATTCTGCTCCTATTTCCCCTTCCCCAGCCAAAAAGGACAGCATCAATATGGAAAATCTCCCCAAAAGAGTGCTGTCGGGTCCTCTCAACCTTCTTCAGTACTTTGTTGCTTTTCTCTCAGAATCTTAAAATGTTGGCCCATTGCTCTGGAAATAATAACTAACAAAAGAGAAAACAGGAACAATAACAGACCTTTGGGAGGTGAATTAATTTGCCATAAAGCCTTTCATTTTAATTTCAGTCTTTCATTTCAGGAATTTCTGCTTACAGTATATTTCTGGGTTATTAATAGATGAACTACCATGCTATTTCTAAGTATGCCAGAATTATGCATTTTCATAAATAAAGAAGAAACTAAGCCATAGAAGCTTTGACTTGCCTAGGTTACGATGTAGACTTCCTGACCCCCACCTTCCACTCAGAATGGAGCTGTCAGAACTCACAAACTGCTGCCCAGAAACACCTGGAACTGTCTTACTAAGTGTTTGTGATGCACTTATTTGGAAAATGATGCTAAGGTTCCCATACTCCTCTCCCCACCACAGCTTGCCCCAGTCTCATTAAACTGTCCTTCAGTGCCAGAAAGGGCAGCAATGGAATTGTCCTTTGTTTCTGTAAGAAAAATGCCGTGTGTGTGTGTGTGTGTGTGTGTGCGCGCGTGTGCACACACACGTGCACATGCATGCCTTCTATTATAAATACTTGAGGGAGGTGCGTTAGATAGAGACAAATATTCCAGTGTATAATATATTTTTGCCTGTATCTCAATAAAATGGAAGGGAGCATGATCCAGCAGAAATGGGGTCCAGGTCAGACCTGAGTTCAAATTCCAGATCAACTGTCTAAGATTTCTGACACTGGGGATGATCTATAGAATATCACTGAACATCTGCGTATTTCTTCGGCGGTAAAATGGAGATTTAAAAAGATATCTCTACCTTGGGCCTCTCGTTCTGTGGATTAGAGATAATAAATGTGAAATGCTTGGTATTTCACAGCGTGTGTGCTCAACAAATAGAACCACTCGGCATTATTCACAGCTCAAATTACGCAGAGCAGTTGCTGAGCATATAAGACTACTGACCCTTCCTGCAAAGCCACTTGGCATAAGGTATATTTAACTCTTTTCTCCCGAGGGATGTTGGGAATCGTTGCTTGAAATAAACAAATTCAATTATTCTGTAATGAAGTGGTCTGGTGCGATTCACTTGCTACCCACAGGTGTACAGGGAACACATTAGAAGGGTTTACGTATTTGGGGCAATTGGAGGGGGTGTAGGATAAAGAATGCATAACAAATCCACAGGGCTGAACCTAGCAATTCTGAGAACTCCTTCAGACTGACAGCAAACCACAAAACTGGCCTGAAAGTGAGGGGGGATACGGGAGGGAGAGCTCTGAGATTCTACTGCTGACTATGGAGGTCACCTGACCCTGACACATAACTTTTACTGAGTTGACTATATCTCACTTCCTGTAAGTGCCTGTCCCTCATACTCACTTTCAAGGACTTGGCCAATCTCCTTTTGTAAATAGAACAATGCTTTATATTTCTCTATTACTCTGGAGTGACTATATCAATAATGCAGGAAACGCATCTGTCCAGCACAATGAGATTATTTTTCTGATTTCGGCTGACAGTTATGGTAATAGTTTGGCAAACAATCTACTCCACCATCAATGACCGCAGATTACAGCTGTTTTTAAAAATCTCAGCTGCTTCTGGAAACTTGGAAGATGAATTGCACATTGAGAGAGAGATGGAAAGACATGCCGTAAGCCTTTATGATAGAAAACTTCTTAACTCTTTCTGTACATAAAAGGCTAAGGAAATATTAGGGAAAGCACGATGGGCTATCTATGGATACACTATAATGAGAACAAGGTGAGAAATGACGATACTGAGATATTGTTAGGACAGACCAGCATCGCCAGGGGGTTCACAAGGCAATAGAGAGAGCGTGAAATATTTCAGAGGACTGCATTTTATACTGATAAATTTTCCAAGTCATCCAGGAGTTATTGCAAATATTTACAGGAGAGAAAATTGAGAAGGAATATTATCTTCCATATTATGCTTGATAAATAGAGTCACTGGCTCAATAATAATGACCCAAGTCCGGGATTTTTATATGTTTGTTGAAAACAACAACAACAACAACAACAAAAACCATTGTTTACTTCTACTTCTGTAGAGGTGATGAATACAAGTTGATTTACTTTAAAAAGTGAAACTTTTGAAGTCTTAACACAGCATGCTCTTTTCTTAAGTTTTAAGTTAATGACTCCGAGATAGGCTTGATTTTTCGATGTTTGTTTTCTCCTTTCGGGATTTTTTCTTTACTTCCGTTTTATAAGAAGCAGAGTGCTGATCTTGCCAGTGGCCTGAAACCCTGGCGTTTGGCCAACCATTGTTACCCAGGGACCAGGAGGCAGAATGCTAGCTGTGCAAATCTCCCAAGGTGCAAGATTTCTTCCCCACTGAGTTGGGAGGTGAAGCCATTTGGAAGAGCCATTGTAAAGGGGAGGGCATTGGGCTATGCATACTCTTCACATCCAGGTGAGTTCATTTTTCTTGTGAACTTTTCACCTAGGCCCCAATTAGTATCCTATTAACCTCCTTAAATATGGAATTGCTAAGATCTTAGAATACTCCAAAATGGACTATTAGCCAGCCCATTTCCTGGCTCCATCAGATGAAAATGCCAAAGTAGGTCATACAACAGAATTACCTTGATTAATTTCAGCTCTCTTACATGGGCCATGATGCCGTGCAAGTTAAAGAGGATTCAAATTTAATGCATCATTTCAACGACTGATTAAACATAGGATTTTTTCAAAAACACTTACAATTCCAGGTTTATAAAGGTTTTCCTTTTTCACATGACAAACATTTCAAACATGCTAAATTGATCCATTATACAAATGGTGACTTCCCTTGAATGCAATTTTTCATGTGCTTGTTCTCTGAGGCCTAATATGGAAAAAGGTTTATTATTCCCAGTGACTACCATGTTAGACCAGAAGCTCTCAGCATCGTACCCCTTTCTTATCTATGGCTGCAGGCTGTTTTTTTTAAAAAACACCAGGAAGATGTCTCTTCTACTCCAGAGCCCACTCAAAATGGCATTTCCAAATATAAATGGCTTTGCTAAAGCTAAAAAAGGCAACAAACCTCACATCCTTTATCATACAATCCTAAAGGACTGCTTTAAAGTATTTAAGAAGAAACATTGTAAGTTTGAACATCTCGTCTATTGGTGCAATTCCTTTACAATAGTCAGATTTAATTTGTTTTCTTGTATAAAGCAGCTTTAGAGACTTATTAGCCATTTCAAATGTTTCAGCACAATATGCCAAACAAATCTAAATTTATTGCCACAAGTTAACTTATGTAGGTGAGATTATTTGTTTCTTAAAATTTATAATACAACTAGTTATTTAAAAGGCAACCTATTTTTTGTTGAATCGTTTTACTTAGAAATAACAAAACCTTTGGATGCAGCAGTTATGCTAGAAAGTCAGATTGTGTCTCTTAAGTGTCTATAAGTTATGTGGGCACATCCTGCTCTCGTCAACACTAAATCTGGCTCAACACGCTCCCATCCTTTCTAGATGAAAATGCAGTTTGATTTCCTCATTTCAACTACAAAACTTTTAAGTCATTTCACATTTTAATATATAGGGGTTTCTTTCTGTAATAGCCTGCAGTTCACATTCTTCTTTTCCTATTTTGCTATCAGGTAGTAAACTATCTGATAGCTTTAAGAAGTATCTCTGAACTTCAAAAACTTCACTTTTTTGAATCAGGGACTCATGGACATCCACTTAGCACAGACTGGGCTGTGACATGGCTAGAGAAAGTGCCCACCAAAGGGATCCCCAATCTCTTTCTTTTTTCTTTCTGATTAGTCCACTGATCACTGATAAACCTGTGGTGAACCTTTTAGAAACTATACCAATACATAAAAAGTCTGCCACTGTCAAAGAGACTGAAAGCTCCAGATGGATATTTATGCTATTGGGCCAAACGTAATGTTCATGAAGATAAAAGAGCCTCAGAACCCTCATCTCTACTCTCTAGATTCAAAACTGAGGGATTTGACTTTCTAGTCTCTAGGTGTCAAATTGGTCTTATCTATCACCAGAGAAATTCCATCTTCATATTCTGATGCCAGATTATTCCCATTTATACTTCACTTATTGGTTGCCTTAGCAAATTAGGCAAAAATCTAAGACATCATTGTGATGTGACATCAGAAAATAAATGTACTAACTCAGTGATAGTTGTTAGGAAAATATCATACTTCAGGATTTTAGTCATTTTTTTTCTGTCTTGGAGTTTATAGGTCCCTTTAACTCATTTATATATATTCTAAATACTAATCTACTTATGCACTTTCTAAGCAATGTGATGTATATTTTATATGATTAAAGATGAAAATAGGCCAGGCTCGGTGGCTCAGCCTGTAATCCCAGCATTTTGGGAGGCCGAGGCGAGTGGATTATCTTAGTCAGCGGGTTTGAGACCAGCCCGGGCAACTTGGTGAGATCTCATCTCTACAATAATAATAATAAAAAAATTAGCCAGGTGTGGTGGCATGTGCCTTGTGGTTCCAGCTACTTGGAAGGTTGAAGTGGAAGGATCGCAGAGGCCCATCAGGTTGACGCTGGGATGGCGGTGAGTGTGCGGCGGTGAGTGTGCCATGCACTCCAGCCTGGGTGACAGAGAAAGACTCCAACTCAAAAAAAAAAAAATTTGAGCTCAAAGGTTTAAAAATCACATTGGGCTTTTCTGCTGACTCCTTTACTTTTAATTGGTATAAATTGTAACTACATTATTGTTTATCTGTATAAAATTAACAATTTAAAAAAGTTAGAAACTCAGTTCCTTGCCTTCACTAGCCACTTTGCAAGTGGTCGTCACATGGACACTTCCTTTAGACAGCATTAGTGTGGAGTGAAAAACTCCCTTTGACTACCAACCCACTCATCCCATATTCCTTCCCAGTTGAAGGTGCTGATTAAGGTTTGATATAGATTCTTCAGATGTGCTCCTGTGCATTTACAAAAATACTCCATTTTATCATGTTGTACATTTTAATAAGTAGCTTGCCCTATTTACTAAGAAACATATCTCTGAAACTTTTCCATTTCAAATCCTGTATGTTTTATTTAAAACTCTTCTCCTGATAAATATTTAGCTTGCTTTCAATTTTTCATTATTTCATCAGTGACAAAATTAATATCTTTGTCTGGATATCAATGAAAATATATGTAACTTTTGTATAGAAAACATTCCTACAAATAGCACTCTTTTTAATCCCCAAATTTGCCTCTATCCTTTCTCCTTTGTGTTGTCTGTTTGGGTATTTTAATGACAGAATCAGGATCTCACAATATCTATTATCCTTTCTTAAATAGGCATCATCAGAATATCGCTTGACTTTTAGTGAGATCTGAAATTGTATCCATGTCATAATTTGCAATTATTCAGCAGAAACAAGGTATGACTTGGCCTGAGATAGCATACATTTGGTTGTACTGAGAATCAAATCATATCACAAATATGACATTATTATCTCTAAGATGAGTGTGAATCCTTTATGCCCCTCAACACTAGTTACCTAAAAATTCATTAGTTTACTAATTATCTGAAATTTCTCAAAGTATGTGACCCAAACTATATGACATTTTGTACTGATAATAAAAAGCCATCTCTTCCAAGAATCATGTTATTCTATCAGAAAATTGTTATACACAATTTGATGTTTGATGGAAGACACCTTAGAGGACTAATACATACACAAATTTGAAACATCTACAGTGTGATTGGCATCTGCTTGTTCATGACTCTCAGACACAAGCACAGCTTGTGTGCACAGTCCAGTTCCTGACTCCCTCCATTCCGTCAAGACAAAAGACTCTTAAACGTATGATCTAACTTCTCAAAAGAAGTTATACGGGCAGCCAACAGACACATGAAAAAGTGATCAGCTTCACAAATCATCAGAGAAATGAAAAACAAAACCACATTGAGATACCACCTAACCCCAGTAAGAATGGTCATCATTAATAAAACAAACAACAACAGATGTTGGCGAGAATGCGGAGAAAAAAGAACACTTCTACACTGCTGGTGGGAATGCAAACCAGTGCAACCCCTTTGGAAGACAGTGTAGTGATTTCTGAAAGAACTAGAAATTGACCTTCCGTATAACCCAGCAATTCCCCTGTTGGGAATATACCCAAGGAACTCAAATCATTCTACCTGCACACATGTGTTTGTTGCAGTTCTATTCGCAATAGCAAAAACATGGAACCAACCATGCTGCCCATTGAAGCTGGACTGGATTTTAAAAAATGTGGTACATATACACAATGGAATATTATGCAGTCATAAAGAAGGACAAACATATGGACTTCACAGAAACTTGGATGGATTTAGAGTCGATCATATACAACGATCTATCACAGAAACAAAGAACAGAGTACCACATGTTCTCACTCATAAGTGGAACTTGAACAATTATCATAATACCATAAGAAAGGGATTGGCAGTGGTGGGAAACTGCCATGGGAGAGGTAGTTGGATTGGCAGTTGAGGGAAACTGCTAGGGGAGAGAGGAATACACCTCATCAACAAGGGTACCTGTATAATCAGTGTTTGTATAGCTAACCCAGAACTGTACCCCATATCTTTAAAAAAAAAAAGTATGGCGCACGCCTGTAGTTCCAGCTACTTGGAAGGCTGAGGCGGAAGGATTGCTGGAGCCCAGCAGGTCAAGGCTGTGGTGGCCGGGAGCGTGCCACTGCACTCCAGTCTGGGCGATGGAGTGAGACTCCAACTCAAAAAAAAAAAAAAAGTATCGTCTAAGTTTTTTTTATCTATTTGTACCCATTTCTCCATGTTTTTAAGCACAACCCTTGTTTTTAGTTTAGTCTTTCATGAGGTTTCTCTTAGATTTTCATAATAACCAACTAATTCTTACTCAGTTCTCCAACACCTCCCCACTTGTCAGGTGCCACCAAACTGATGTCCCAGGGATGTAGCTAAAATGTCAGTCTGCTCGTGTCAGCATGACCCCACTTATTTGGCGTGGCACATTAAGCTCTTCAGAAGTTTCAGCACAAGCTTACATATCCTCCTTCCCCACACTATCCCAAATCCCTTGTGGCTTCCCGACAGCACCACACGTGCTCAGGCTGTTTCTTCTGCCTGGGCTCTGATCCTTTAAAACTCTGCTTGTGCATCACGTCTTCACAAAAATAGTTTACCTGATATCTTCCCCAGCCTTAGGAATTTAGATGTCTCTTTCCCCCTTTCTCCTCTCTTATCCCTACTCTACATAAAATCTACATGACACTACATTCAATTACAATTTTTGAACATTTGCTTCAATTTTATTTCCTTCTAGTGAATGAACCCAAGAGTAGAATTCACAGTTCATTTCTTGCTCTAGTGCAGGGATTGCTACACGGTAGATATGAAATGAATGGTTGCTGAATAAAACAACCTTAAAGAAAGAACGTCCCATGCTCCCTGTTGACCATGCCAGAAATGAGTGTGAATGTCTGCAGCCTCAGCAGTGCATTTTGTGAACAAACTCTCTCACACTATCACAGTTTCTAACTTGTCTTTAGTGAATATGAAAAGTAACTGAAAAATCTGTCTCCTCTGTGCCTAGTGGGAAATATTTTCCTAATGGGAAAATCTAGTTTTACTTAGTTGCTTTTACTAAGTCTTTCCTTGGCAAAGTAAGAGAGCTCACTTCTCATAGGTTAAGGTTGCTTCACCTTCCTGTAACAACATTAAGAGAGATGAATTTTTCAAAATGAGGCTAGCCAGTGAACTGTGATGCCAGAATAATCCCATCACTTTCAGAGGCCTGGAGTCTGTTACAATCACTCAAGTGAAGCAATGCTGTACTTTAAAGGGGAAAATATATGGTAGTCGCTGGTAGGAGGTTGTTTTCTTCAAGACAGAATTCCCAATCTTGGAAGGCTTGTGTATCAACAGAAGCAAGGCCTTTGGGGAGCTCATTAATATCATTAAAACAATCCCAAAGTATGTACTAAAATGGTCAAAGGGGTTGATACCAATCACGACCAGTTGCCTCCTGCCTAGAATAAGATTAAAATAAGTGAGCTTCTGTTTCTAAGCAAATGAATTTTCTAATTTAGATCCTTTGTGTTAAAACTGGTCTGACAGTGTTTGGTTTTTTTAGAGTTAGAATTCATGAAGAAGGTTAAAGAGAAAATTAACAAATGTGAGAAAGAATAGCTCACTGAAAGAATCTTTTAGAAAAGAGCAGTAAGAACTCTTTAAGATTATCTATGCATCACTTAAAGCTGCATAACCTTATATTTTTACTATTTAAAAAGCTGACCTTAAGTGTGGGTTACATAGATGTAGGAATTAACACATGGTTCTTTCAAATGATTGGCTTTAAAGAAATATTTCTCCAAGTTAAGTCTTTGGGTCACTGCAGGGGTTGTAAACGTCCCAAGGAGGGCCAAAATCTTGCCCCAAAGTTTGAAGTTTCCTCTGCACTGTTTACGTGCGAATGGCACTAAATTCCATTAGATGTTGGTAGCTATTAAATGAGTTTTGAAGAGTTACTAACTTGTGATATTGATACACTAAAATTAGCATGCTAAGGGAGTTTACTCTAGACCTTAATCCAGTATGGTGCCAGGAAGTCTGGCTGCTACAAAAAGCTTAGCGATGCCATGAAGTTCCAACAGTTTAAGTAAGCAAGCAGGTTGTTGGAATTCCCACAGTTTCCTTACAGGGTGTAAGCTTGGTTATCAGTGCATCATTAGTGCCTTATTGAGTTGTCCTTGATTTTTAATTGCCACTAGGTCTGTATTAATATTTTACTTTTGCTGATGGTTAGGCTCTTGTGTAGTCACTTTGCCTTACCATTTTGATTACTATAACTTGGGTGCCATTTGCCCAAATGGCTTGGGAGACCCTCAGTGTCCTGACAAATCACTTGGCACACAGCTGTGGTATGGAGTCTCAGGCTGACATTGTTGAGGCTCACTAGTGCCTGAATATTTTCTAAGCACGTGTATTGTCTGGTTTATTTAATTGTCAATACTATCTGACCTCTAGGTTCCTCAGACCCTTCTAATCTTTTAGATCCCCTATTTTAAAAATATCCCACATTTGAAGTAGTTTACTTTTTTCTCTCACCATCGATTTTGAAAAGCGTTAATCACATTAAGGCAACATAATAGCCCAATAAATATCCATATATTATTCACTTGGATTACACTATTGTGAACATTTTGCCATATTTCACTGTTTTGATTTTTGCCCAGTCATTTAAAAGTAAGTTTCAAAGAGAGTGACACTTGGTTATTAAATACATCAGTACCCATTTCCTAAAAATAAGGATCTTCTCCTATATAACCACAATGAGTTATGACATACAAGAATATTAAAAATATTCTTCATATTATCTAATATCTAATTTCTAAGAGCATGAGACTGTTAGTCTATATTCAAATTATCTAATCACCCCAAAATGTCTTCTATAATTTTTGAACCAATGTTCACAATGTTCACAAATTTAATTTGAAGAATTTTATCCCACCCTTTTTTCCCCAACACTGGCATTTTGAAGACTCCAGGCCAGTTGTTTGTAGCTCATGCTTCATTTTAGATTTATCTGATTTCTTTCTCAAGATGTTGTTCATTTTTTTCTCCTCTCTCTCTCTTATTTCTTGTAAACTAGAAATGAGATATAGAGTATTAATAAGTTTTATGCTCAGTAATTTTGACAAGATTAATCCATTGGTAATGTGTTCTTCATGTTGCATCACATCAAGAGCTACATATTTTCAAGTGCTCTTTTACTGATGAGGTTGTTTGATTTGTTAATTTTGTCAATGTGCTAACTGCTGGATCTATCCATCGTAACAACGCATTTTTCCTTGTGTAGTTAATAAGTAATCTGTAGGGTAATTGCATTTGGTTTCTACTGTTGCTGTAACAAATTACTTCAAACACAGTAACATAAAACAACAAAAATTATTATCTTACATTTCTGTAATTTAGAAGTCCGGCAGAAATCTCAGTAGGCTACAATCAGTGAGTGGCAGGGCTGCATTCCTTTCCAGAAGCTGTAGGGGAGAATCAGTTTCTTCGTATTTTTCAGCCTCTTTGCTCGTGGCTTAGCTCATGGCCTCTTTCCTCCATCATCATAGCCAACTGATGTAGTCCTTCTCAAATCACATAACTCTTATCATCTCTGTGCCTCATCTTTCCACTTTTAAGAACTCTTGTGATTAAACTGTGCCTATTTAGATAATCCAGTATAATCTCTTCTTTTTAAAATCAGATGACAAGCAATCCGAATTCCATTCGCATTCTTAATTACCTTTGGTCGTGTAACTTAACATAATCATTGGTTTCAGGAATTAGGACACAAACCTCTCTTGGGAGACTATTATTCTATTTCCAACAGTGATGTTTAGGCATTGTGCAAATAACCTGCTCTCCAACAGCAGATATCTTAGTAGTTTTAACTTCCACTGATAATCCTTGGTTGTATCAGCCATTGGGTGATACAAGCCCTGGAGGCTGCAAATTGGCGATCTAATTATGTTATTCCTTGGACAGTTATTAGCTAGCATTGTTCTCTAAAGAAAAGCTCTACATTACCTCCTTAGTATATGTTTTTATTCCTTTTAAATATAACTATAAGCTCTAGGGATTTCAAAGTATTATAATAAATTATAACACATTATCATCATTTTTACTTTTGATATATCAAATTTGTCCAGTGAGTCTCTTAAATCTGGACCCTACGTCCTCTTGACATGTCACACCCTATGTCTTTTGACATGCCACAGGCTCACCTTGTGCATTCTCTGAACAAGGTCTAAAATCAGCTATTTCTCTAAGAAGACTCTCCCTCACCCTTTTATACAAAGGCAGCAATGGTGCTTAAAAGTCATGATGTTAGTATTAGATGTGCTCATGCTACGGAGGTATAATTGTTTCTAGGCTAGAAATAGACAGATGGGTAGACAAATAGGTTATGATAAAAACATAGTCACTTATAAATTGTGAGGTTATATGAATATTCCATTTCAAATTTAATATTGTAGGATTTTACTTAACTTTTTTTCTAAATTTCTAACTTTTTCCTGACAGTGAAATTCTTGGTTCTACTTCCTTCAATATAAGAAAAAGAGAGAGACTTAAAAATACAGTCGACATTACTACCAACAATAATCCTTCTGCACAAATTTAAGATTTCAGTTCTTTCTCTTCTTAAAATATATCCCACTTAAGATCTATCATCAGGGTATTGTTTAAAAGTTCCCTGAAATATTTATTTTGTGTTGTTATAGTATACATTTTATAAAAAAGTTAGATTGATTTCTTTCTGTTTTACTCAGAGTTGATTTATTTTCAATTTAATGTCATTCTTTGAATATATAAAATATTTATATTATTCAGAAGTCAAACCTACATTAAAGGAGCCTACAGTCAAGTTTCTCCTTTATTCCTGTCACCACCACTCTTTTCCTACTTAGCTGCTGATTATCCTTCAAATGTGTCTGTTTAGAAAAATAAGTACACTTATAGTGATAACATAGCACTGTTATCTACTTTGATTAATTTTTACCTAGGAAATCCTAGAAATTGTAGAATAAGTTCTTTGTTCTTGATATGATACAGATAATGTAATTTTTATGGCATTACTATTAGCATTTTACAGATGAGAAAATTGAAGAACATACAAAATGAATAACTTGCTGAAAATTATGCAGTTTGTAGGTAGCTAGAATGTGACTCTAAGTAGTCTGCTTTCTGAATCTGTTTTTTTAACCACACTCTACAAGCATCCCAGCACAAATACGCATCTTTTCATCTTCCCCTGAAGCAATGTCAGTGGTTGCCTGCAAGCTTTATTCTTTTTTCCTTTTTCCTTCCGTCTCCTCCCCTCCCCCCCTCCCTCTCCTCCCCTCCTCTTCCTTCCCCTTCTTTCCTTTCCATTCCTCTATGTCTTTCTCCATTTTTTCTTTCCTTCCTTTCTTCCTTTTTTATTTAAAATTTTAAGAACATTGAATTTTAAGAAAAATTGAGTTTATACTGCTTGATTATTATTAGAAGTTCATGGATGTAGCTCAATTATTTTACTCCATTAACACATATATTAAAGTGATAATCATTGATTTTCAGAGCTAGAAGGGGACCTTTGAAATGATCTAATCCAGCATCTCCATTTTAAGGTTCAGAATACTGAACACAGTCGTAAAAAGACTGATCCAAGGTCAAATAGTTGAGGCAGAGAGATTCTTACAGCTCTGGTCTCTTAAGCACTAATCTAGAGCTTTTAAAAAAAAAAACCTGAATACAAATTTCAATGGATAATACACGGGCAGACACAGATATCTAAAGTCTACAATAGTGCACCATTTAGAGAGAATGGGCACCCTCACTTTTTTGTTTCAAGCCTTTGACCAATGAATCCAATAATCCAAAATGTTAGTTAGCTCAATCTTCTGTCATTATTAGTTCCACAGTCAACATTCGACAGCCTTCCACTGAGTACTGTGAAATCTCCTCATGTAATGTCTACTCATCACATATGAATAATTTAAGCACACTGAATTGTCAGAAAGTGCAGCCCAAACTTGAACGGCGGTTTAGCAGCTACATTTCAAAGACAGAACTGAGCTAGGGATATGTTCCCAAGAGCATGCCTCTGAAGTGCTAGTCTGCAATGATTTGGAAAGAAACACATTTCTTCACTACTGGGGAATGTGTACATTGTGTTGTCTGTGAGTGCATTAGTAGATCCCTCTCTTAAGTACATAAGGGGAAGTTTCCAACCGTCAGCCTCACTTACCAACGTCCCAAGAGCAGAGTGTTAACGATGCAGGAACAACGTCCGGGCCAGCTGATATGGTGTCTTACATCTCCAGAATGGTGCCAAAGCCGTTGCTGAGAGATTAGAATCAAGAATTTGACAGCTGTTGTAAGATTGCTCTTTACTTTTAACAGTGCGCATTAAAAATGAGTATCAGGTCAAGCATTATTGTGAGATAAAACCATTGGCCCAGTTCTGGATTATTAGCCCAGCAAGCAATTCTCTTTTGGAAGGCTTTCCTGCTTTGGTGGAAAGCCTGGATTCTCATAGGGCTTTGTTTGTTTGTGTTTTTCCTATAATCAATTGTCTTTCTTTTCCCTCAATTTTTTTTTGTCAAGAAAAAACAAAATCAAGAAAACAATGGGGTAGGCAGATTCATAGTGGTTGATGCTTGAAAATGCTGTTTATTTTTTTAGTTGTGTCTGTTGATCCATATTTTAAAATGTTTAAAATAGCATGCCTATGTTCTGGGAGCTGGATCACATGCTTGCTATGCAAGATCTTAGATTCATAAGATATTTTGATGGGTCACAGAACAATCTCAAGGACAGTTGTGTCAAGTGTTATTTCTGACTCTGTTCCTTCTTGCCCTCACTTCCGGCTCTTCCCCTGAAGTTTGCCACCAAACGTGGGCTCCTATTTACCTTACTTGAACATGGTTTGAACAGTTGGCTGCTTTTGATTGGCCGAAACTCAGTGACCGGCACAAGAGTCTGTTACAGTGTATTTACACATCCAGTTAGGTTCTGGTTCATTATGTACAGAAAGATTTTAGGGGAACCTTAAAATATGTAAGGAGGCAGCTTTAGGCTAAACTTAGTATGGCAGTACACAATACAATGCAAATGCTGTGTAAAGAATTGCTGTAGTATACAGTTTAAGGAATAATGACAAGGAAAAAAGTCTGTACAGTTTGGTACAGATGCGATTTATTTTCTGGAATACTTTTGAACAGCAGTTGGCTGACTTCATGGATGTAAGACCCATGGTAGGGAAAATCAACTGGATATATCTTATGCATATATTCTTATAAGAAGAAAAGCAATAACATATAAAACAATTTTACTCTTTTATTTTATTCATTCACTTATCACATTTTTAACAAATGCTTTCTTCGCTTTTACCTTAAGCCAGACGCTATCCTGAGTATTTAACAAAAATAAATGCATATAATTGTCACAACTTACTAAATTAGATATTATTATCCCAATTTTAGATATGAGGAAGCTGAATCAAAAAAAGGTTTAATAACCTCACCAAGTCCACAGAGCTAGTAATAGTTTTCCCAAGAAAGTTTTGTCAAAATTTGACATAAAAAATTCCTTAATTTCTTCCGTTTACCCCCCTTGTACATATAGGCAAAATCTGTTGTGTCAACTCCCTCCACTTAGGCCTGGGGAAGGGAAAGTAGCACTTCCTATCAGACTGCCTTCATCCTGCTCAATGGGTAGTTTCTAAATGTTTATGTTTAATGTGTAGCCTCAGTTCCTCACTGTAGACAGCCTCATTAGGTATGTAGGTTTCCTAATAAACAAGCAGGCATACAAATAAGGGAGGAGACTCACGGTTACAGAACATCTGAAAGAACTTGGTCATGGCAGAAAGGGAAAAGTAAAATAGAGGAGTCAATTTTAAGCAATTACTTCAGGGAGTAACAAGTTCAAGGAATGACTCATTCCCCTCTCTTTCTGACTCATAAGTTTTATGGAATCACTGGGTGCAGTAACACATTGGCTTTAATTCTAGAGGCCTCAACTTTCTACTGCAAGGAGAACTCAAGCATGAAGAATGCTGAATACTGGACTCAGACCTGGCATGAACACACTGACACACACACACACATATACGAACCTTTAAGTGTAGCATCAAGTTAAGTTGGTCACAAATTTTCTATACAAGAAAACTCCAGGCCATTCCATATGGGACATTGATCAGCAAATCAGAGGTTTCATGCCATAATAATGATAATAATATCAGAATGGCAATGATATTGCCAATGTATTGAGTGTTTACCATGTTCCAGGCACTGTTGCTTTGCAGTTACATAGTTCTCTTCATTTAATTCCTACTGTAATTGTGCTTCAAGTATTGCAGTTACATTTAACTGCGTTTATGATTTGAGGAAACCGAAGTTCAAAGTTAAATGAACTGCCCAAGTCATACAGCGAGTAAGTGGTACAGTTCTCTGGGACACCAAGCTTTTATGTGCTATATCAAAGTTCTCAGACATTAGTTTCGCTTAATATAATGTATACCTCAGAGGTAATATACACATGGTTTCTGAGGACCTCACTTTGAAATCACTGGATCATTGTTTGTGTATGCTCCGTTGGACATTCTTTGATTCTTACCTTCATTTCTACAAATCATTACTCACTAGAATTCGCAAATCCAAAGGAAAGAAACCACATTCTCATGCTTCCCCAGTTTGTGCCTGATTTAATGTGTATATTCACCTCATTTCTTTCAGAAGCCATATATTAAAGCCAGTGGGGAAAAAAAATTAAATTTTGAGTTAGGAAAAGGTGTAAAATATTTTCTCCTTAAAATATTTTGTGTTCCACATCCTCGTTTGTACAAGTCATTGGTTATTACGATCCAATAATAGAATAACGTAAAAAAAGGATGTGGTGATTATAAAATAGCTACTCCCCTGGTGATATGAGACACCTGGGGATCTGTTGTCACTTCTGCTGTCCAGAGGGTTATTATATGTCTCTGACAGTGTTGGAACTATGCTGAGAGAACTCACATATCCTTTTCCAAACTGAAACCATGTTCAAATGTAAAGGAGCAATCTGCATGGCTCTTGAGCTAATCACCCTGGCATCTGTCTGCTTGTATGACACCCAGCAATTGGTGGAATAAGTGAAGCTGTGAACAGGCACAGGCTCACTTGGAGAGATAAAGGTCTATGGATCACAGAGTGCAGAACTTCTAGAGAGAACTCTTAAAAAAATCAAAACATGCCCTTTGCTTTGTTCACTTGGAGCTGATTTGAACAGGCAACAGGAAAACAACACAGACCGGTATCCAGCATACTTGGCAGGATCTATTGCCAGTTGGAATTAACGGAACACTATCTGATATCCTGTTAATCACATCAACACCAACATCAGTAACATTTATCAAGCACGAATCTTACCTGGCACTTGGTTGGTGTTATCACATACAAATTAGCCATTATCTTCTGAGAATGTATTTGCTTTCTTGTCCAAGGCTCAACAAAACAATGGCAGATTGTTCAAAACGTGAAAGTAAAGTATTATTTACATTCATAAATGAGCTCATTCCACCTCACAAGCATAAGTGCTGCAAGGGTGATGTGGAACAGTTGTTTTCTCAAGAACTCTTCTTTGTGAAAACTAAGGAGGTTGACTTAGAGGCCTGAATCTGGTTCACTTATTCAGCATTTTACATGATGACTCACATATAATATTCGAAAACCAGTATTCACGCCAGGAAATGAGAAAACTCACCTTCAAAGTGTATCGTTTAAGCCATGTATCATTGGGTAGAATGTATATGGCGTGAATACCAATCTATAAATTACATAAATAACTCTGTGCACTGATATGACTGAAGGAAGCCAAAAATTACAAGTCAGAAGGCCAATAATGCTCAATCCAAACCAATAACAGAGGTATCTGTACCTTTTGTCTGCACAATGATTAAGAGGTTGCATGCTCTGCCAAAATAATCTTCCCTCATTGCAAAATGGCATCACTGATTAATTACCAAAAAAGTGTCAGCTCTAGGTATATTTGGTATGATCAGTTTTACATCATAGAAACAATGGCCATAAATTCAACAGCCACTTCCTAATAGTGAGGCAAATTTCTGACCCTAATGCCAGGCGTCAATTCATTTATGTGGTCACAGTCAAGTGTCTAGAACACTGCACTCATAATTCCTTATTCACCACCATGCTACCGAGGTCACTGTCAATTTTGGAAATAATTAAAGAAGGATGATTGCTTGTAATTTACTCCTGGAAGATAAAAAAAAAAAGAGAGACTGCAATGATCTTCATTAAGAAGGTGGAACAGATATGTGGGTAAGAGGGTAATAGAGCTGCATCAGAGTGAATGTTTGTTTTGCAGTATGCTTAGATGGAGTCATGAGATGCACAATTGAAGGTATATAACTCAGTCCAGTGCAGTGGCTTACATTTGTAATCCCAGTGCTTTGGGAGGCCAAGGTGGGAGGACTTCTTGAGGCCTGGAGTTCTAAACCAGTCTGGGCAATATAGCAAGACTCCTCAACACAATTAAAAACAAACAAACAAACAAACAAAAAACCATGGTTCAGCATGGTGGTTCAAGCCTATAATCCCAGCACTTTGGGAGGCCAAGAATCACTTGAGCCCAAGAGTTCAAGACTGCAATCAACCTGCCACTGCACTCCAGCCTGGGTGACGGAGCAAGATCCTATCTCTAACAAAAATGTAAAGTATATAACCTTGTATAGTGGAATTTGAGAGAAAACCTTAGACTAGATGGAGGATTCTCCTTGATTAGGTCTATTTATGCTTTTAGTCTAAACATGGTTTTTTAAAAAATCATTATTATTTTCCTTATCTAAATCACTAAGAAAACTCTGTCTCCAGGGCCACAACTCTTCATAAGACAAGGCATTACCCATCATCCCCATCTAGAGTGATGGAGCTAAAACAAGTAGCTCTGGACCTCAATCATTCTCTCCGCCTCAGGCTTTGGAACGATGCCTCCTTACTGCCCACCTGGGCACAGTGCTTTGATCGGGACACAGACCCTGTCACTGATGTTTCTAATCCACAGGGAGAGATTAAATGTCAGTGCCTTTCCCCAATACAACATCCAAATAAAGATGACTTTCATTTGGGACCAAATTCTAAGAATATCCAGAACTGCTCAGAGCCATCACTAATTGTTCCTATTTTTCATCTGGAGAGCTTGGCAGGTCCATGACATTATAGCAAAAGTCTTCCCACTAGGACCTTGCCAATTTCAGCTTTAATTCCATCAGTAAACAACTTTGACTGTGTTGGGAAAATTCCATTAATCATTCATGTTCTGCAAAGAATGATACACAAAGGAGCTGTCAGCACCAGGCAGCAACTTTCCATTTGTTTGGTAATTAAGAACTCCAGGCCATCTAATGGTGCTGAGATGCAAATTCATAGCCTGGTTGGAGCCACTGGAAGGAGCTGAAAAGGATTCACTTGCACTTAAACCCCTGATGTCAGAAGATTTGATGGATTTTTCCCACTTCTCTTAGGTGAACAGCAAGCGTATTGCTTCAAGCAGAAATGGCTCACTTTGAGAAAACGTTGTGTTTCTCCCAAGATGTGAGCTCTTTTGGACATATAATTTTTAAACCTGTTTCTGAATTATGTCTTGATACAAATATATCATGAACATTTCCTCCGAATCAAACTTTTACGTCATCTAAGAATAACGAATTGCACTTGGATTAAAAACTAGAGTGAGATTTTATTTTGTTCTACAGGAACACTGTTATTTAACAGGACAGAGACTCAGAAAACTTTAGCACTGAGAATCTCCCATGCAACAGGTAAATAGGTAGTTTTTTTTTCTCCAAACTGCATTTTGTATTACTACATTTATTTTGAAATCCCAGATAGTTAGAATTTACCAGGAATCCAGCCATATTAAAAGAGACAGTGAAACGAATTCTTTGACAGATCAGAGGTTGCTAGGGTCTCTGCCATTTCTTATATCATCAGAAAAGTTTGACCACAAGGTTGCTCTTAGGAATCCAGATAACATTCAAATGCTCCAGGGCCCCTGTCATCATTTTCTCTTCTCC
This sequence comes from Tarsius wallacei, assembly GCA_963574415.1. Lineage (NCBI taxonomy): Eukaryota > Metazoa > Chordata > Mammalia > Primates > Tarsiidae > Tarsius > Tarsius wallacei. The sequence continues at coordinate 12,138 of CAUYQG010199275.1, read as the reverse complement.
ACTACCTTCTTTCTGTCATCAAAATGTCCAGTTGAAAAGTCTGTTTCACAGGAAGCTACTGAGAGAGTCCAGCCAGGTGCAACTCACTTATTTATGCAATAGAACAGACATTTTCACTTATTTATGCAATAGAAAGGACCCTTTCTGGGAAACACTTGTGCCTCTTGTTTACTTGTTCTTTAAAAAGGCTCTGCCCTGGCTGAGAAAAATGTGCTGCAGCAGAATTTCAGGACTTTTTTAAACACATGGTTTTCAACTTTAAGCTTCTATATACTTGGATTTCAAGTGGAATTTCTGGTCTCTTTTTAAGTAAAATGTTTTTGTCTACAAATATGTACAGTAAAATGTAAACTTTAAATGTGGCTTGATAGGAAGTGATATTTCAAAAATGTTAAAGTGTAGGGAAATTATAGCTCCTTAATATTTATTTTTTTCTCATAGTTATATAGTGTTCTGCCTTGAATTTGACACTCTTTTTCAGATAATTCCTCCCAGAATTTTGCTTCTTTGTTTATTTTATGGAGCTAGACAATACAAAAATATTCTGAAAGAATCCTATTAGAAATAATTTTTGCTCAGTTGCCTGTTTTCTAGTTAGAGATGTTGTTGTATGTTATACTCATCAATTATGCCTAAAACAAATTTAACACAAAACATAACCAGAGAAAATACATTGCCCTATGTGCTCATCTCCTTTTCCACACTAAAGGTGTTTATATGATATTCCATTATGCAGTTTAAATAATTTAAAAGCATTTTTGTTTGCTTAAATACATAGGCTACATTGACTATGCATGTCTAAAATTTCCATTTTACCTTTAGAGATTAAAAAAAAAGTCACACAAGTAGCAAATTGTTACACCAATGTGTCTCCAATACCACTTTTGTAATTTCTTTTCAGAAAAAAAATAAAGATATTCCACGATGTTTAGCTCCAGGGGGAGTTTTTGCGTGTTCAACTCACACAAATTGATGATTTGTGTGTGTATATTTTGGGAGTCGTGTGAGATGATTGGAAGTAGTAATGCTATTAAGTTAAGACATGTGACTTCGTTTTTCCATTGCCTTTCTCCAGCTTTCTGGGTGAAAGAAGCTTGGGGTATAAAGGGGAACCAGGTAGGTGTGAAGAGGTAGTCTCCTGGGACGCCCATTCATATGGCTACTTCACTGTACCAAACACAGAATTATTTGCTTTTTAGTCGACTTCAGCCTTCCGACTCTCACTTTTCAAACTTATATCACAATATCTTATTTTTAGCACTTTTTCACTTCACTTGCTTTTCAGCTTCATGGGGATTTCTAATGCCTAATTCCTGCAGTTCTTCTATTGGAACATTCCTGGTGTCCCTCCCTTTCTACCCTGAACCTAGAACCCTATGGATAATATCCTGAATATCATCAAACCACTATTATCCACTGTCTCACACCCGTTACCTTCTGCCTCACCTGGTGCTACGTTCATGGGCGTGAAACTATACAGGTCACACAGGGCCACATGCTCAGAAGGTGGCTCCTATTAGTGGTTTATTGTTCTTTAGTCACCATCTTAAAATTTCTTATAACTACCTTCACATTAATATTTTATAGGTGAAGTTTAATGAGTCAAGGAGGCATGTGTCAAGGGCTTGGAGGCTCTGTCCATACGTGGACCTACTTGCTTTGGCCTGTTCACCATCCTGGGATAGGCTCTTAACTGTTAGTTCCCTCATCCCTGTCCAGCAACCACTGCTACCCTCCACTTCCATTGGGTACTGGAGTAGGTCACAGGAGAGTCAGGTATGGGCATCTTCATTCCAAGTTATGGGGTGGGGATGGATCTGGGGGCTGTGGCTATACCAATCCCATGAGTATCCTGGAGATAAAGGGACCATCACAACATTAAATAACCTATAAAAAAAATACCATGACAGGTCAAGAGAGAGATCATGGAAAAAAGAAATTTTTTCCTGCTTTTAAAATAAGGGGTTCTGTATTTTTATTTTGTGCTAAATATTCCAAATTAGATAGACTGTCATGGTCTCAGCCCTCCAACAGAGGGCCAATGTGGTTTAATCCCAAGTGTTTACATGGAGGCCCTCAGCTGCTGATAAATGGAGTAAACATATCACACATTGTAGTCTCCAACTTCAGTTGGGCCTGTGTCATTTTTTAGTTCCTTTCAAATTACCCTCAGCAAATATTTTTAAATGACACTACTCTTTTTAAGAACCCTCACCAATGTTATCTTTCTCAATCTCACGTCTTAACTCATGAAGAATATTACAGTGATGAACATGGAGTTACTGCAATTACCACACTTTCTCAAGTTGTAGCCATGTCTATACCCCTTTCTCTGCTTCCCATCTGTCTAAAAGTTGTTAACCTCTCCCTTGTGTCTAGACACAGATTTCTCTAGACCTCCCATGTATTTTCTTTGTTATACATGTCTACACCATCCATTTTCCCACCAACCACTACAAACAGACTTCTGAGTCAACCTCTGAGGCAGAGGTACCACAGAGGTCTCATAGGTAAATCGAGGAGTCACCTTTCCATTTTTATCTTACCTATACTCCCTATTCCTCCTTGATTACTCCTATCAGTTGTATTTTGCCCCCTCTCCCAAAAGATATGTGAAAGTCCTCATTCCCAGAACCTGTGAATATGACTTTCTTTGGAAATCGGATTTTTGCAGATGTAATCATGATACAGCGATATCATACCGGGTTAGATGGATCCTAAAATCAATGATGGGTGTCCATATTGGAAAAGGGGAATTTGGACACAGATATACAGGGGAGAAGACCAGTGAAGACAGAGGCAGAGAGTGGAGTGCTGCATCTACAAGCCAAGGAGAGCCAAGGATAGGAGGTAATCACTGGAAACTAAGAGGCAAGGAAAGATTACGTCCTCGGAAACTTCACAGAGAACATCCCCATGCCAACACCTTGATTTCAGGTTTCTAACCTTCAGAACTGTGATAGGAGACACTTCTGTTGTTTAAGCCACCCAGTTTACGGTACTTTGTAACAGCAACCTTAGGGAACTAATATAAGGATTACTCCTTACCTTTCTTGATTTCGATAGCTTATGGGCTACTATGCACTCTTTATTCTCGTCTTGACTGTCTAGTCATTCTCTTTCTTCTCCATCTTTGCTTGCCCCTTTAAAGCAGTGTTTCCCCAAAGTTCTTGCCTAGACCCACTGCTGCTGCTGTCTCTCACTCTCTCTCTCCAATCTCTTCTGCTTCCATCCATGCTCACATCAATCTTCGTTGTCTACATTAATCTTGCTTATCTTCCAAGACTTCAGTGGCCTCATAATTGTCTAGGATTTTTTCTCACATCCAGAGACTCCCTCAAGAGCCCCTCCTCCATGCCTCATGGTTTTTTGAAGATATAGTTCCCAGCACTTACCTTTTTGAAATGGTACCTTATCCATATATGTACCTCTCCCCTTGAATAGATGGTGAATAGGTAGGATTCTAAAACGGACCCCAAGATTCCCGCCCCCTCCTATTTTGTCTTGTCTTATTTCCTTCCCTTAAATGTGAGTGATGCTTTTTAATATGATGGAGCTCGCTGTGATTATGTGACCTTACATGGTAAAAGGGAGATAGCAATTATGATTAAGGTCACTAATCAGTTGGCTTTGAGTTAACCAGTAGGAAAATTATCTGCTGGGCCTGACCTAATCACAGAAGCCCTAAGAAGAGGCAGGGACTTTCGGAAATGAGAGATTTCACAGGAGTAATGAAGATTTGCCTCAATTTCTGACTTTGAAAATAAAGGTATCTGCATGGCAAGGACTTGAGAGCAACCTGCAGAAACTGAGAGTAGTCTCTGGTAAAGAAATGGGACCTCAGGTCTTCAGGCACAAGGAGACAAATTCTACCAACAATGAGTGCACTGGGAAGAGGACCCTGAGGCAGGATTAGAACCATAAATCCGGCACACACCTTTGTGAGAAACTTAGCAAGGGACCCAGTTGATCTCTGCCTGAACTTATGACCTATACAACCCTGTTGTTTTAAGCTGCTGCATTTTTTTGTAATTTATTTTATACAACAAGAGAAAACTAATATAGATGGGAAACTCTTCAATGTTAGAAACTAAGTATTTTTCATTTTTGTACTCCAGCTTTATTCACTACTCCCAGTAAATAACAAGTGTTCAATGCTTGCTAGTTTGTACATTCTTTGAATCTTTAATTTATTCAAGGAAGGTAATAGTGATTTATCGTTGTTAAATGCCGTCATAAATAGTATGATTATTAAGTTGCTTTTATTAACTTCACATAAAGAGGCCAAAAGAAAGTCTTCCTTTCCTATCGTCTTTCCCTCACACCTCACACTCCACAACCTACAACTGCACACAGATAAAGTTTCTTTTTGACATTCCCATACACCTTTCAAGATGAAGCTAATGCTCTCTTTTCAGGAAAAAAAAAATGGCTCCCAGAAGCATACATCTCAGGAAATTGTTATTCATAAAGTACTTTGAAATCTTCGGCACAAAAAACACAAAGAGTGTCTGCTGATGTACACATATTAAAAACATGTGCCATAATATAAACCCAAATATCTCAGACCCACAAATAATGCAGAAGGCAGTATTTAATTTCCTGATAGGGAGGTTTCCCATTATTTTCTTTCTCTAACTCCCAGTTCCATCAATGTGAGGAATAAACACAATTGTCCTACACAAGCAAAGTATAAGGAGCTAAAGCCACTTTTCTAGACCATTTGGAATCTGAATGTAGATAAATGTTTAAACTTATAGGATCTTTGGAGAAATGGCTGACTGTGTTTAAGAATTAATGTTTCTGACTGTTAGAAAAGTGCTCTGTAGAGTGAAGGGTCAAATTCATTGCAGATCCCCACAGGAAATCTGGTCAAATTTTTTAAAGAGTTTTTAAAAATTTTTAATAAAATACCCTTAACATAATATTTATGTTTTTGTTGTTTGTTTTGTTTTGTTTTTGAGTCGGAGTCTCACTCTGTCATCCAGGCTGGAGTTCAGTGGCATACTAACTGCAGCCTCTACCTGCTGGGCTCAGGCGATCCTTTAACTTCACCCTTCCAAGTAGCTGGTACTACAGGCACGCACCACCATGCCTGGCTAATTTTTTTTTATGGTAGAGACAAAGTCTCACCAAGTTTCCCAGGCTGATCTCGAACGTCTGGGCTCAGGCATTCCTTTTGCCTTGGCCTCCCAAAGTGCTGGGATTACAGGTGTGAACCACTGCACCAGGCCGATATTTACCATTTTAATCATTTTTAAGTGTGAAATTTTGTAGTGTCAAGTTTGTTTCCATTGAGGGCAATAAATCTCCAGAAAATTTTCTTTTCTTGGAAAATTGAAACTGTGCTCATTAAACGATAACTCCTCATTTTCGTTCTGCACCCAGTCCCTTCCAATCACCATTCTTTCTGTCTCTGTGAATCTGATAGCTCTAAATACTTCATATAAGTGGAATCATATAGTATTTGTCTTTTTGTAACTCACTTATTTCACTTAGTGTAACATCCTCAAGGTTCATCCATGTTGTCGGATGTGTCAGAATTTTCTTTCCTTTTAAGGCTGAATAATATTTCAATCGTTTGTATATACCACATTTTATTTTCTCATTCGTCTGTCAATGGACACTTGGGTTGTCTCCATCTTTTGGCTATAATAGTGCTGAGTACACCAGGCAGGGACCCTCTTTGGGACCCTGCTTTAAAATTATTTGGGGTATATAGCCAGAAGTAGAAATGCTGGATCATTTGGTCATTCTATTTTTGTTTTTCTAAGGAACTAACTGCTCTACTGTTTTCCATGGTGACTGCACCATTTTACATTCCTACTGAATTAGTCATATCAGAATGCCATAACAAATACAAGAGACTGGGCAGATTAAACAACCAAAATGTATTTTCCCATAGTTCTAGAGGCTAGGAAGTCCAAGACCACTCAGCCCTGGAAAATATTTTTGCATGTGTAGTGCAGAATTTTAAAGTAATTTCTTTTAATAGCCTCAATAATGTATAACCAGTTCATTATTTGTCAAAAGTGAAGAATACCAAGTTCTCTTAAGAAATGTTTGTATTTTACTTTTATTTTTAAAATTAATAATTATGATACTAGTACCCTGTAATTAGGTTCAGGATATTCAAAATTATGAACGACTAAGATGTATCATTGGAATACATCACTTCAACTCATACAAAGAGTCATTTCAGGCTTTATCAGTGTCATAAAAAAGTATTTTTATATACTTTCTCGATTAATAACTCTGAGTGAAAGGGTTTCATTTGTGAGACAAAATATTTGTTTTTTTAGAAAATCAGATTCTTGGTCTAGCTAATAATTTCTTTATTCAAGACGGTGAAGACATTAGCTTCAATATTACTAGAGTAAAAGCTTCAATATTACTAGAGTAAAAGCTTTCTGCAGCATCCCAGATTGGGGTAAAATGGTTGGCCAGCTATTCCCTGTTCTCCTACAACCAACTTTATTCTCATAGCAATGGTCTTTATTGCTGTACACTTAGGGGGTGGTCTGTTGTTCTTGGTTCCAATGTGACTTTTCTAATCTTACTTCACCTCTTGCGAAATGATCAATAATTAATTAAATACTCACATCTTCTGGAGCACAGGTTTTCAATGATAAACACAATTTCATCAAACATTCTTCTTTTATACATGCACTATATGTGACAGGATATTAAAATAGGGTTATTTTTGTCTCTGTTGTTGCTGAGTCTTCTACTCTTTCAACAATAGCATCCACAAAATCTACATTCCAAAAAAATATATGAGGCTATCTTTTTAGAATTTGCAAAGGGCAAATGTGTAAAAACTGATTTTGCAATCTTCTTTTATCATTCACCTCCAGACTATAAAATCCAAGATGGAAATTAGAGAATGCCTTTAGAAAAATTTTTAACATACTGTACCCTTGATTTTTCACTCCTCTTCCTAAAGGTCAGAGGATGAGTGTGCTTCTTCTTTATCTTAAGCCTGGTGTGATAGCCTTCAAAGAGATCACTTAGAGAGTTGTGATGTATAATTCTTAGAATTTGGAGGACTGAGGTGGGAAGCAGTGGACTAAATTTAAAAATAGGAGACTAAGTAGAATACTAACCAAGTGGAAAATCTAAAGAAGAAAGTCTATAATTACTGACCAAAAGAGAAAGAAGGGGAATGGCCCACCCATGTTAGGAGCCTGCTGCACTTGAACTGTCATGAACGTGCAAATATCAGTGAGGATTAGATAGGGGCAAGGTAGCAGAGAGAGAACCAGCTTGGAGACACGTTAATTTTTTCCAGATGAACTGCTTGGAGGAAATATTGAACCAACGTAGGGATGAAACACAGGATAGCTGATAGACACCCAAATGACTGTTTGTGTCAAATTAAGTTGTTCATCATTATGAGTAGAGTCTAATGTCAAGTGGGGGGCTGACAGTAGAATCCTAACTAGGCCCCAAAACAAGGAGTTTGCTTTTACTGCCACCAAACACCAATACGAATTAACTCAAAATACCTATCATGGCCAGAAGAAACCAACACCAAATCACACAGGCTCCAGTCAAAAGAAAAACACAAATTTGGCTTGCAATTATTAGAAGGGGAGGGGAAAAAAAAACTCAAGAAAGGGAAGAAGGTGGTGGCCACTTCTCACCAGTTCTACATGAGACTAACAAAGCTGACTCAAACAGAGGGACAGAAGAAACCTACTTGAAGTGTGTTTTTGCTTATTGATGAGACTAGGCATATTACTTTCTGAAAAAAGATTATTTAAAACTTAAAGATGAGAGGATGTTTTTCAAATCAGAAAATCACAAGTCGCAGATTAGCTCTTAATTCAGGGGCCAGGAAATAGCAAGCCCCACTCAGTAGGTTTGGAGAGGTGATGAGTGATTGGGGGAAAGTGTGAGAGAATAAAGTTCTTTCCATATTGGCTCCCTGTAAGTTATATTTTAATATACCCATGGTAGAGCTGCAAAAACATCCATGACACACAACTGCAGCTTCCACATTGTAATCCGTGTCAATAACACAAAAAATAATATTTTTTGATTAAAAATTTGGTAATTGATATTATTTTTCCTCCAAAAATAATGTAAACATTTTTACGTGTGAGTAATTTCACAAGTCTCCTGTGTGACGAGTACTGTTTAGGTGAAAGTTCTTCAACTTTGAAAGACCCCTCAGTAAACCCAGTCTGTTCTCTATTTTTACTAAAAAGCATTTCAAGTATTTTGCACTTTTTGGGGGGAGGAAAAAAATAATAGATCTAAATTGGCTTATCAGAAAGATGATAGAATATATTTTACAAGAACACAAAGCTCCTATGGCTTGTCACTCTTTGAACTTCTTACTAGTCAGCGCACTGGGGATTAATAAAAGGTTAATTTATGCAATAAAATTCAATTTTCAGGTATTCATTGTCATACTTCTAATTACACTTTTCCTTTTTGGCCACCAGACCAAATTCACTTGTAACATTACATACAAGTTCACAATACGAATTCACACTGGAGACCTGAGCATTGTTTCTATTTATAATAACATTCCAGGTTCTAAGAGTTCACTCCTTTTAACAACTCAAGGAGCTAGCCGATTGTCTATTTTGATGAGCTACAGATATAAGGCAACATAATAATGATGACCAAAAATTAAAAACTACCAAATGTAAAACATAAAACTTCAGATGATCTGAAAAATGTTAGCACAGATGAATTGTACACTTAAATTGATATTTGTAAACATCATCCGACCAATTAAGTCCCTGTTTTATATAAATCATCTTTAAGGAACTGATCATTATTAACAAGGCAACACAATTTCTATGAAAATGATAATAAAGCTTATGATTTAAACTTCAAAGCATTTCAAAACAAAATTATTTTATAGTCTTCTTTGAAATATTCAAACTGTCCATGGATCACTCTCAACCCTGGAACCAGTGAAACACAACATGATAAATCACTGGATACCCTCTTTGATTGTCTTTTCCAGGATTGGCATTTACTAATCACTTGGGACACAGTGAAGAAGACAGTCATGGAATTTTGTAAGGCAGTTGGGACACAGTGAAAAAGAAGACAATCATGAACTCTACCCTCCAAGAGCTTACACTGTACAGAAGAGTCAGATAATTAAACCATTAATTGAAATAGTATCAGGAACACTTGGTTTACTAGGGAAGGAGTGAATGTTCTGAAGACATATAACCTGAGCCCTGAGATACAAGTAAGGATTAGTTTAGTCTCTTAACAGAGGGTGGGTATGTGTGTGTGCATGCGCACATGTGTGCGTGTTGATTGAGTATAGAGAGAGGTTCTAAGAAGAACCAGTTAAGAAGGGAAGCACAATACCACAGAGAATCAAAAGGTGTTCACCAGAGATGAGATCATTTAAAAAAGCGTCTAAGAATTGAAGGATCTGCCAGGAAGATGGGAGATGACTCTAACAGAGACAAACTGAAGGGGCTCAGAACTAAGAGTATAAATCTGATTGTTGAATGTGCATAGGTGGAGAAAATCTTAAGCAAGATGATAGGATCTGGAAGCACATTTTATATTTTTTGCTTCCTTTAAAAAACTCCTGATAATCAAATAATACGTTGTCTTTTTTATTATTTTTATTTTTCATTTTATTTTTTATTTTTTATTTTTGAGTTGGAGTCTCACTGTTGCCCAGACTGGAGTGCAGTGGCTGCTCCAGCGATCCTTCCGCCTCAGCCTTCTGAGTAGCCGGAATTACAGGCACGCGCTACCACGCCCGGCTGATTTTTTAAATTTATTGTAGAGATGAGGTCTCGCCAAGTTGCCCACGTTGTCATTTTTAAAAGAAATTTACTCTGTACCAGGCATAATAATACTTTACATACACAGAAGATCATGTACTTAAAAACTGTGAAATCAATCAGTTATACACATCAAGTTCTACCTGAAAGCAACAGCTTGCCCTCTCTGGTCACCACTATGGTCATCACTCAGCATGAGCAATTTTATTTAGAGTCATTGCGCTCTCTTATTTATAGCTTGTGAATTGTATTTGTGCTTAGATTTGAAGCATTTTATCAGCATTATTAAGCCTATCATGTGTGATAAGTGCAAAAGCACTGGGAGTAATACAACTGATGATGAGAAAAACCACAATCTTCCATGGAAACTAAAACAAGACTTTAAATTTTTTAAAAATTAAGATAAAAGTAACATGCAATGTAAGAAGTAAGAAGTAATACAGAGAGATATCTTGAAACTTTATCCAGTTTCTCAGCATGGTAACATGTTGAAAACTATAGTTCAATATCACATCTAGGGTAATGGTACTGATAAGTAAAAATACAGAACATTTTCATCACCACAAGCATCTATGACACTGCCCTTTTATAGGCACACTTAACCGCCTCCTCTTAACCCCTGGTCTGGTCTACATTCCTGTAATTTTATATTTCAAGAATGTTATATAAGTGGAATTATACACTGTATAACTGCTTGAGATTGGATTTTTTTACACAACGCAATTCTCTGGAGATTCATCCAGGTTGTTATGAGACTTTTATATCTTTTTCTTGCCATTCAAAACTTGCTAGAACTTCTAGCATATGTTTTACAAGTATGAGGAGAGTGGACAAACTTTGCTCCTTGTCTTAGGGTGAAAGCATTTGGCCTTTTATCATAATGTACAATATTAGCAGTAGATTTTTTTCTGCAGATGATCTTAAGTTGAGTAATTTCCTCTCTGTTGCTATTTATCTGGGAATTGTTTATTTGTTTGTTTTAATCATCAGAGGGTGTTGAGGTTTGTAAAATGCTTTTTTCTGAATTGACCAGTATGATTGTACAATATTTTCTTTTTTTTAGATTAAAAAAAAGTGTCAGTAGCTTTAGGGGGGTACAAATAGTAGGGGGGCTACAAGGATGCGTTGTATTGTGGCAAAGAATTTTGGGCTTCAAGTGTACTCACCAACTCCCACCTGTGCATATTGTATCTCTCCCCCTTCTCATATTCCTTCTGAGTCTTCAATGTCCATTATGGCATTCTATAAGCCTTTGAAGAGTCTTAATTTAGCCTCTGCTTTAGATTTTGAATACAGTGACTTATATTGGTTGATAGTAAATACTGAACCATTCAGCATCCCTGGAATAAATCTCACTTGGTCATGCTGTATAATTCTCTCTATATTTTGCTGAATTCTATTTTCTAATTTTTTTGGTTCAGATTTCTTTTGTCTATATTCATGAAGGCATTTGCCTCTACTTTTATACTTTTATGCACTTTATTTTTCTGGTTTTGGTATTAGGATATTAGGCTAACTTCATAAAAATAATTAGAAAAATGTTCTTTCCATTGTCACTTTCTGGAAGAGACTGTGTGTGAATGACATATATTCTTTAAACATTTAGTAGAATTCTCTAATAAAAAATCCACACCTGAATATTTCTTTTCTGAGAGTTGATTAGTTATGAATTTAATTTTCTTAATATTTACAAGACTATTGAAATTTTCTATTATATATGAGGTAAGTTGTGGTAGTTTGTATTTTTCCAGTAATTTGTACATCTCAGATAAGTTGTCAAAGGTATGTGTCTAAAATTGTTGATTGTATTTCCTTATTATTCTTTGGATTATCTGCAGGGTCTGTAGTGATATTTTCTGTTCCATTCCTAATATTTGTAATTTGTATCTTCTCTCTTTTATTATTATCAATGGTACTAGAGGTTTGTCAATTGTATTGCCTTTTGTGAAACTCTGCATTTATTTTCTCTGTTGCATTTCTGTTTTCAGTTTCACTGTTTCCTGTTTTAATGCTTATTATTTTCTTTCATTTTCTTTGTTTATTTTGTTTTTCTTTTCAAGTTCTTCAAATAAGAAATTAGATTATTACTTTGAGGCTTAGATTTTTACTTTGCCTCTTTTCTAATGTTATACATATTCTGTTAATACTTTTTTTTTATTTGTATTTATTTTATTTATCATCACACAATAGATTTGAGGTGGGTTTGAAATATAAACAGACTGGATAAGCAAATTAGAATAAAGGGGAATCAAAGGTAGGAAAATAAGGTCATCAGGTATGTAAAATGCATAGCTTATATACTTGCAAAGATGGGACGGAGGAGGGTGCTGAGATTCCTAGCAGCCAATTCAATGACAGAGAA
>CAUYQG010199270.1:0-20509 GCA_963574415.1 Tarsius wallacei | reverse complement strand
TGTAGTTCCGGCTACTCGGAAGGCTGAGGCGGAAGGATCGCCGGAGCCCAGCAGGTCGAGGCTGCGGTGGCCGGGAGCGGCCACTGCACTCCAGTCTGGGCGACAGAGTGAGACTCCAACTCAAAAAAAAAAAAAAAAAGAGGATACATTTGAGTAGTTTTCAGAGCTCAGTAAAATACAAACTCTAAAGCAGCACTTCCAGAGGGTCTGAATGAGTTGTGTAAAGGAGATCTCTCTGAGGTGGCAAAGTGACAGCCACCGAAGGCACGAGAGACTGACTCCCTCTCAATGTCTAGGAAATGAAAGTAGTCAGAAACAGGTCAACTCTTTCACAGAAGGCTCAAGCCTTCTTCCATCAAGATGACGGCCCGCCTTATCCTTGCTCCTCTTTAGCTTTGCTGCAGAATCGGGAAACAGTTTGATGCAGGCCTGCCACTCAGAGTAAAACATTTTGGAGCTCCAGGAGTGCCTCAGACAATCCCTCATGAGATGCTGGAGGTGACCTGTGCCGTTGGACCATTCTGGGGCTGTCCCGCTAGAATGAAACATAATTTTACCCACACTTGGTGAATAGGCTAGTAAAAGGGCAAATTTATTTGGAGGAACACACGTGAAAAGTTCATGGAAAGAAAAAAAAGAAACAAGAAGTGAGAATTTAACTGTACCCAGTGGCATATATTTATGTGGAAATAATTTCAGGAAATGCTGAAAATATCTATATTGAGCCCCTTTCTTGTTTCTCAAATGGGACTAAGGTGAGTCAGGCTGTTTAAAACAGTGAGACTTTCGTATCATAATATGTTCACCTAGAGCAATGGAAGCATTTTCATTTTCCATGTTAAATTTGCCAATAGGGGCGTTATCAATGAATCATTGCAGGCCCACTCTGCGCCCAAGTAGTTGATGACCCAAAGTCGGCAGTGGATGGTAATTGCTTTTCCAAGATTCTAGTGTGAATGCTGGATTTGAACAAAGCAGAACAGAGGCCCCTGAAGGAGTGACAGAGCCTATCTGAGAATTCGGTGGCCATCGGGTTTCTACACCCTAGATTGATGCCGGTGACCAGTCATCCACCCAGTCTTTTCCGTGTGCTGTGGTATGAAAAACAAGATTGCTTAGAGCCAGGTTGTAAGTTCCCAACCTAAACGTCTCCAAAAAAGTTGTTCCGGGAAAACATAGATGTGGGTTCTGGTCAGAAAGGCTTATCCAGGATCCAAACCCTGGAAGTCAATACCTGGCTCTTTTCAATGGCTGTCTAGATTTTGACTGTAATTTTATGCCTGTGGCGGAAGGTGAGGTGCCCTTATTGATTTAGGGGGTCTGAGGAATGGTGCTTAATGGTGTCACAGAGGATGTATCATGGCTCTGCTCAAGGAGGGCACAGATAAATATTCTGCTCAAATGTTAACCAGAACTCCCCCCCCGCCAAAATTGGGTTCTTTGTTTTTCTTATTCCTACCTCAAATGTCCCTCATGGCTGCAGAGACTCGACACAGAGAGAGAAAGCTAAAGGGCCAAGAAGAAAATTAGAGGACAGTTCTGGTGCCAGGCAAAATGCGAAACCATCCACAATTTTTAGAGCATGATGAGAGACAAAAGCCTCCCTGGGAATCCATGGATAGAAGCTTGATTTGGACACGAACTTTGATCAGTCGCATATGCAAAGACTGGACACTTTTTTCAGAGAGCAGTGATGGTTCTAACTCATGGGTGTCCTTTTCCCAGCTTAATGAGATGGGGAGAAGCAGAAAGATGCACAAAGGAGCATCAGCAAAACCACACCAACACTTTACACTAGTCACACAAGGATGGTTTGATTCCAACCACAGACACTACTGTGGGGGAGAAAACTTCTCTCTCTTCTGCCAACCACTCAGACGCTCTCTTCATTCCTTCAGCATTTCCCCTGACAAAAGGCATAATTCTTCTGATTTACTGGTATCCAGACTATTTTTTGGAACCCACTGAGGGGCTCAGTGGTTCACTGTGTCTCATGGCAGAAATAAGGCTTTGTACTTTCCTTTCACTTCTGGCACTCAGGCATAAGGGACATGTGCTTTCTGTCATTTCCAGTAAATCCGATAAGGGGAGGGTCTCCTAATTTACAAGGGGAAGCCCTCCTGCTGTAGCGCCAGTCAACCTTGAGTTGGTAGGTAAACCAAGCCTGCTAGGTCTGCGCAGGTTTTTTTGTGATTGCTTACAGTCTGTGTCAGGTGTTCACAGGTGTTCCGGCCTCTGGGTTTAGATCTGGGGAAGAAGCAGAAAACCTATAGTGTTTAACACAGGTGGTTAGAATCCTAAAAACCATTTTTTTCATGCTTTTTCTTACGAGACGTATCTTCTATTGTAGAAGCCGGTGATGAATGCTATTTTTCCTCTTTCCTGACTTCACTGCCACTAGGGATAGCCATGAGAACTAGTTTTGGTCAATGAGTCATATGTAAAAGCTTCTGGAAATTATATTCTTCCTAAATAAAAATAAACAGATGCTTGAAATAAGTTTTTTGTTTTTTGTTTTCCCCTTGCTCTTTGTGGGCTTTTCTCTTTGGACATAGGATACGATGTTTGGAGGAAGGCTGTCATCTCGCATCTATGAGGGAACATATCTCGAAATGAAAGTCAACACACTAAGGTGCGTGGCAGAGGCAGGGAAAAAAGTGTCTGAGCCCCTAAGGACAATCTTGAGACTTTGCACCTTTGCATCAAATCTAGTATAGCCTAGCTACCTCTGGATGACTTGTCACATAAGACAGTTAAACTCTAATCGTTTAAGCCAATTTTAATTGCACATTCTGCAGTTTGCACTTGGTGATAACCTAACTGGTGCAGTCGGTTTGGGGGAAGGTTATAGGGTCTTCCCCAAGATTTTTAATGTAGTACTTCTTTTCTCTGTTTCACACATCTGATTTTTGTGTGTCTTCCCCATGATATAAAACTCCAGAGAAAAGCTAGGGAAGAGACTTTAAATGCCTAACACAACATTCCGGTATTCACAACGAAACTTCTCATAACTTTTTAAGTTAAAAATAATTAGACATTTAGATAGAACATGAAGATAACATTTATGGGATGTTGTGGATGGCTATGGATGAGTTAATGGCATCATACTGTGCAAAATGCTCTTTGCATCGAGTGTTTTAATAAGCATCAGTAAATACATCTGCTAGCTCTATAAACACCCAACTTAAAAAGCCCTGAAGCCAGTGTGATACGTGTGCGACATGGGCTAGAGAGGTGGCTATAGTGTGAAAGCTAAAAACAAGGTCTGTGGAGGCAGACCACCCCGATTTGTAATCCTGGATTCACATCTCACTCTGTGTATAGTGCATAGTCATAGAGAAGTCATGTAACTCCAATTGCCTCCATTTTCCCATCTTTAAATGAGATGATGACAATAGGACCCTCTCACAGCGTTGTGACGACGTATATAATTTGCCTTAGGACAGTGTGTGAGGCATAGTAAATGCTGAATGTCTTAGGGGATGTAATTATATCAGCTACATTTTCCCTGCTATATTTCACTTTGTATTTGCCCCAGTCATCAAACCGAAACAAGAAGTGCTGTTGGTAGTAGAATACATATATTCCAGGTTGTATAGTCTTCTCTATTCGCTTAACCCTTTATATTTTGTCCATGGTAAGTTAATCTTTTACTCCACATTTTGTTTTTTTCAAACAGGAGTTTTGATATCTGGCCCAGTGGAATAATTTGAGTAGATAATATTTTCCCTTATTGGTTTTATTTTATTGAAATGTCAAACTATTCTTTGCACTGAATTCCAGCCCAGGGAGAAATAAAAGACCAAAGACTTGGTGAACCAATATGATTACACTAGAAGCAGGCTTCTGGGAAACCTGCTGTATATTTTCAGCAAACTTCCTTGCAATAAAACCAGCCTCTATCTTGCTGTTCTCTTGCCTTTGTATCACCTTAGAGAACCTGTGGCCATGTGGCCACTACATACCGGCTGTACATCAAATACTATGCAAGGTGTTTGAGCTGCATAAGGCAATCCAATAAGAAGCTTATGTTTGCACGAGGTTCGGGGGATCAAGTCAGTAACCCAAGGTCATTAAGTCAGTAAGTGGGAGTTCCAGGATTAGAACAAGGGTCTGTTTTTGTCCTTAACATTTTTTTTTAACTCACAAAGCCCTAGTCACTTCCATGGGATGAAATATTCCTGAAATGTTTTTATGATAATTTTTTATTGTGCTTAAATACATATAACATAACATTTAGGACAGTCACAATCTTGTGCAGCCATCATCTCTATTTATAGTTTTATCACCCCAAAATGAAACCCTGTACTCATTAAGTGGTCTGCTCCTCCTTTCCCAAGCCCCTGGCAACTTCTAATCTTCTCTCTGTCTCTATGAATTTGTCTATTCCATATAAATGGACTCAGACAATCATATAACGACCTTTTTAATTACTGTTCTCTTGAAATATAGAAAACCTGTAAGACTGAATGATTAGAACTTTAACTTAAAAAATTAAAAAGTTAAAACATTTTCAGACATCTTAATAAAACAATTTACATGTTGAGAGTCCTCCCTTAATACAAGTCACACAAACTACTCCTGCAAGAGCACGAGATTTGGAATCGAGAGGTTTGGGTTTAGGCTCTATCCCAGTTATTGGTAATACTAGGGAAACAATTCAAGATGGCACTCTGGGTCTGCAGAGTGGTCAGTTTACATCGTCTTGAGGTCCAGCCTTAGAATACTCTTACCTAGTAGGTTGGGGTTTAGAAACAACTCTTAACTCGGGCAGCAGCAACTGGGTAACTTCATCCACACGGTTCTAAGACCCAGGAATTGCTTTATGAATAATAATAAAAGTAGTGATAGTAATAATGATAATATAAGGAAGCAACTCCTTACATAATATGATTTGAAGGTAATCATACGACCTAGTGCCACGCCAGACACATTCTACTGTCTCTTTTCCCCCAAAATTTGACTAATAAACTCATGCTTTGAATAAAGACGGTTTTTACAGAAGGTTTCCGCTGAACTACATACATTTTGCCCCGTGGCTAATATGGTCTCACACTTCTGTGTGCTGTGCAGTAGGGACTGACATTTTCAGCTGAGTGCTCAAATCACAGCACCAGATTGACTCTTAGTTTCTGCCAGTCCCAGTAGGAATCAGCATGAGACGCTTCTGACTGCTGAGCATCAAAGTCTAAACATTCTGGGTGCCACCAGATCAAGCCATTTTGCAGTGCCCATTAAATCCAGTTTGCATTGTTCCTTCTCACGGTAGTCAGTTCTAAAGGCAAGGTCTCAGCCTCCTGCAACTCTGGTCTAATCCCTTCTGGCTTCCTTTCTTTGCCTACCAGTGGCTGATGCTGGAGAAACTATAGCAAAGCCCTTTTAAGTGCCTGGGCTCTGGCACCTGCAGCCTATTTGTAATGTCTGGCCCTTCACATACAAGCTGGAAGGCTGTGGGGAAGTTTCTTTACCTTTCTTTTCTAAGTCTCTGTTTCTTCATTTGCAAGCTAGGGGAAAGAAGAACTTTTGTTGTCATATGGATATGGAAAGATGTGACATATCTTACAAAGCTGTGCATCAAAAAGTCAATTTAATAGGGGTTTTAGTGTTCTAATGGACATCCGGACAGGATTCACTAGGCTAGCAAAGGGCTTTGTACATCATGGCCAATAAGAAATGTTTGAGAGAGCTAGAAATATTTAGTGTAAAAATGAAAATTAGATGAATAGAATTCCATAATAGCCAATATTCACAACGAGTATAAGATACGAAAATTTTGAGAAGTGTCTACTCATGTCTTTTGTCTACTTTTAAATGGGCTCTTTGTTTCCTTTCGGCACATTTGAGTCCTTGTAGATCCTGGATGTTAGACCTTAGTCAAATATGCAGTTGGTAAATATTTTTTTCCCATTTTGTGGACTGTCTCCCCACTCTCTTAATGGCTTCTTTTGCTTTGCAGAAGTTTTTCAGTTTGATGAGGTCCCATTTATCAATCTCATCTCTTAGAGCATGGGCCTTTGGGGTTTTGATCAGGAATTGGTTGCCTATTCCAATTTCTGTAAAGGTGTCTCCTGTGTTTTCTAAGATTCTTAACATTAGAGGTTTTACATTTAGGTTTTTGATCTGTTTGGAGTTGATTTTTTGCATATGTTGATTGGCAGGGGTCCTGTTTCAAAAGAAGACATACAAACAGTCGATAGGCACATGAAAAAGTGCTCAGCCTCACTCATCATCAGAGAAATGCACATCAAAACCACACTGAGATACCACCTAACTCCAGTAAGAATGGCCATCATTAATAAAACAAAAGACAACAAATGCTGGTGAGAAAGTGGTGAAAAAGGAACTCTTCCACACTGTTGGTGAGAATGCAAACTAGCTCATCCTCTATGGAAAACGGTGTGACAATTTCTAAAAGAACTAGAAATGGACCTTTCCTACTACCCAGCAATCCTCCTTCTGGGAATATATTCGGAGGAACTTAAATCACTCTACAGAAAAGATCTGCATGCACATGTTTATTGCAGCACTATTTACAATTGCAAAAATGTGGGACCAACCGTGCTGCCCATTGAAACTGGACTGGATAAAAAAAAGCAGTACATATACCTGATGGAATATTATGCAACCATAAAGAAGAGCAAAATTATGGACTTTGCAGCAACTTGGATGGATTTAGAGCCTATAATACTCAGTGATGTGTCACAGAAACAAAGAACTGAGCATCACATGCTCTCACTTGTAAGCGGATCCTGAACAATTGTCATGATACTATAAGAAAGGGGTTGGTAGTAGCCAGAAACTGCCAGGGGAGGGATGGGGGGTGGCACATAACATCAATAAGAGTACCTGATCTCAACCAGGCAGAGTGGGGACCAAAGGGAGGCCCAAACTTTACCTTACGATGACCCCTCGTGCACCTAATCCTGAATTGTACACCACATCTTTACAATAAAAAAAGATCCAAACTTAATCAGGGAACACTAAATCATAGAGAGCTTCATGGCTTCAGGGTTCCATAGCTAGCTCATGGGAGGGCTAGGATTGAATCCAGACACATTAGCTCCAAAGCCCGTGCTGTCAAATGATCGTATTTCCTGAACAAAGCATCTATCAGATGTCAGTAAGGTCTATGTTATTGCTGATGGTCAATAGGTCCAGTGGGAGTCAATAAGGGGGTATTTCCGTTTGTTCTTGCAATGAAACTGTGGTGCCTCATGAGGAAGTAAATTCGAATGCAATAAAGAGTTTCAAGCGGTGATTAAAAGGTACTATTTGGACACAGTAAAAAGAGTTCCTGCACTTAAAACGTCAGGTGGGAACTGATGAGTCTGAGTTTCTTCCTAAGATCCTGTGACTACAGACCTCAGTTCTGGAACAGATCTGCCACTTTCTGCGTGACCCCAGGTGTCTAGCCCTCTGCTAGATCCCTCATCTACAGCATTTCCGCTCTTCAGCACCGTCCTGAGAGTGACTGTTATTATCCCCATTCTATAGATGGAAACACGGGTCTCATGTGTAGACGCAAATAGTAGGGAATGGGAATCAATTGTGTCAGACTTTCTAATTCCAAAGCTCATGTTCTTTAAAAGCTACATTTTTGTAGTATCGAATTCCTCAACAATAGCAAGGAGATAAAGCGTGTGTGCAGAAGAACTTGCCTGAGTCATTCCTTGCTGTATTCTTTTTAATTGTTGTGATATTAATGTAGATGAGGGTGACGATAGCATTCATAACCATGATTTGAATACCACCCTGATTGGCTTTTATTGCTGCTTGGGAATGGGTCAGGGTTGTACACGGAATATTTAAGTTGAAATGTCGTTTCCAATACTTAATAGAATCCAATTAGGATTTTATTGATTAATTAGCGTCTACATGAAGCATTCTATTTTTCTAAAGGCCAGTAATGTGCCTGACTGTTCCCTAAATGTTAACATATTCAGATAATTATAACTGCATCATACTTCTGCTTAGACCATCTGAGTTATTTGCTATTACTGAGGTGTTGGATTCATGTAATCTTTTAAAGTAAAAATGATATTTAAATAATCTAAAGTAATTGTTATAGAAAATCTCTCTTAAATACCCATTGATGTATGGCTATAAACATGCTAGTATTGTCCTACACAGAAGCTTGTTTTCAAAAGCTTTCAGTGAAACACAGACAGAATGGATACAAAGAAGACCCTACAGCCGATGTGCATTGCAGCATTTTAAGGTCAAATGCATAGTTTAAAGAATTTCAAATAATGGCATAGCAGCATGAATGAGAAACACAGGCTTAAAATTTGTACCAAGCATATCCCACAAGTAGTACTTGATGGATAAACAAATGAATGAATTAGCAAATAACCTATTGAGAGGATATAGGATAGAAGAAATATACTTTTCATATGCTTCTTGAGTAAAAAAGATGGCTTAGAATAATGTCAGGTGGTGTTTGGCTAAATCCTGTCTCAAATGTTGTTTGGTAACTGTCTGCTATCACCACCTATTTCTCTGAAAAGAGCCAAGGGGAGACTGGAAGACACTTCTACACAGTACCGGAAATCAGGTGATGAACTTGACGACACTGGGAACAGGTAAAAATACCTCAAGCAAGCCCTATTACTTAAGCCAGCGCCTACTGGTCATTTGGACTGGCCCAACTGTTTCATCATGGATAGAAAGGCAAAAGCATGTATGTGTTATTACAGGGAAAACTAAAAGAATGCTTTGTCTGAGACATATATAGATTTCGGACTGTACTCTCATGGGAATGAAATGATTGATGATTTGGAAATACTTTCTAGTTGTGTTTAAGACAAATATTGAGCATTTTCTATGGAAAAATGGTTTGCAGATTGCATACAAATGTGTGAAAGTGAACATGGCTTCATATTTCCTATGTGCTAGTAACTGTACCACGTCAGATTCAAGTTTCACAAACAACTCCAAGAGGTAGTGTTGTTATCCTCTTACATACCTCGGTGGTAACTGACTTAAACGAGGTTAAGTGACTTGCCTAGGATTGCTCAGTTGCATCAACATTTTAAAGCCTGGCCTTGCTAGAACTACCTGGGAATAAAAATTAAAAAGCCCTGGGTCATGCCTTTTCAGCAGAACATGAATCTTTGGGAACAGGATTAAAACACCTTTGGCATATTAGTTAGGGGATGCCAGGGGGTTGAGGATTTATTATAAGGGAATTGGCTCGTGTGATGAGGGAGAATGAAAATCTGAAGATCAGAGTTAGAAAGCTAGAGACCTAGGAGAGCCAGTGGCATTCCAGTTTGAGTGCTAGCAGCGTGGCAACCCCAAAAGAGCGGATAGCGTTTCTGTTTGAGTTCAAAGGCAGGACAATATCGCATTCCAGCTGATGGTATTCAGACAGGAGGAGTTTCTTCTCACTCTTTGGGAGGAAGGGGTTGTTAGCCTCTATGTTCTGTTTACTTCCACACAGGAATGGATGAGGGTCATCCACAATGGGGAGGCCAACCTGCTTTACTCAGTCTACTGATTCAGCTGTTCATCTCATCTAGAAACACCCTCACAGACACACACAGAATCACGTTTGACCAAACATCTGGACACGCCGTGACCCAGTCGAGATGATCCATAAAATTAACCATCACATGTAGTTTTGGAGCTCTTTCTAGGTCATTCGGGTACAAAAAGCCCTAACCTACCTCTTACCACTGTACTCCTTAATTTTTAAATTTGGCTGCACGGTGAAGTCCCCTGGGGAGCTTTAAAAATTACCAATGTCTGGTCCCACTGCTAGCGATTCTGATTCAACTGGTCAGTCAGAGCTGAGAGCAACAGCTAGAGCCCTTGTTCCGAAATGTGACTGGTGATCCTTTGCTCCCAATCACCAGACGTGGTCTTCCTGCCTTTCTCAGATGGCATGCCATATCTCACACCATGTCGAGAGGTTGCCAGGGATTAGGGTGCATCAGAGCTTTTACACTTCTATAAAAACAGCCCTGTTATATCCTGTAGCTATGCCCACTCCATTGGAGGGGGGAATATTTTCCCAAGGAGACTCAGGCCTGTTTTCCTTTTTGGCGATAGATGGAAAGTGATCATCTTTGTGCTTCAGGCCAGACCCTCATGAGACAGCTCAGTCCCACTGACACACCAGCAAATTGCTGCTCAGAAGTAGCAGTTGTCGTCTCTAAACTTGGCTTCTGTCTGTGCTTCAGTGGCAGCAGCTGTGTTGAAATAGCACGTGTTTGGATACAAGGAGGAAGAGTGGATCAAAGGGGTCTGGATCCCAACCATCCCCAAGTTCTTCCAGCAGGAAAAACTTCATCCGTGTTTTGTGCACAGCAGGCACTCAACAGCCATGCGATGGTGACATCAACTTCTGCTTTTCATCACCTTCCATGTGGCTACCATGGTCCCAGGCTGCTAGTGGGTCCTGAGTCTGAGACAGGACTGTTCTCGCAGGAACTTCCAACATGCAAGGCGGCACGGGCAGTCTCACAGGGAGCAGGTGGAGAAAGGCCAGCTGAAGTTCAGGGGGGCCACGGGGACGCAGAAGAGAGAGACGGGAGTCAAAGGTGTTCGGTTAACTTGGCCTGGGTGCTTTTTAAAAGATGGCATCTGGATGTGGCAGGGAGAGATGGAGAGATAACTTTCCAGCCGGTGAACACAACCTGAGCAAAATTCTGAGACCGAGGCATGAGGACCAGACGTGGGCAAGGAGGAGACTTTGGCGGACTAGCAAGGTGTTTGCAGGTGTTGACCAGGTGTGTCATGTGCATAATGTTTTTCCCAAAGAAACAGTAAAAACCCAACTTACTCTGTACCTATATCTTTCATAGCACAATTAGTCAATCTGATATTTGTTTGCTTATTTATTTCTCTCTTCAACCAGAATGTCAGCTTATTTTTAGAAAGAACAATTTCTTAGTAATCAGTTTATGCTGACTTCTAGCTTAGCGTCTGGCATGGACAAGATGCTCAATAAACAAACGCTTGATGGATGAACAAATGAATCAATAGGCAAATAGCCTATTGAGAGGATATAGGATATACGAAATATACGTTTCGTATGCTTCTTGAGTGAAAAAGATGGCTTAGAATAATGTCAATTTTATAATAATACTAATTTTTGCTATTCACATGTGCAAGTTATCATTACTAATAGAGATAGTATATTTGCATATTTGACATTTATGCATTTCCGTCTTCAAATTTAAAAAAGACTGCAAAAAATGGACCACGCTGGGTGTTGGGTTCAGTGACAGACGGTTGACCGGCTTGCAGCAGCTTTTGCCCTAGAAGCAGCAAGCATTTGCAAGGTAAAGGTGTAGTACAACATTTAGTCTATGTCCTCTGTTTGAATGACACTATTTCACCTGTTTTGGTTTATTCTACTCTTCCGACTTGCTTGTTACAGACATTCTTTCATTTTTTTCATTCAAGCAACGAGTAAACAAATATAAGTAAGACTCCCTGCCTTTGGCACCTGGTGGCTGAGTATAGGAGTCAGGGTCAGTAAAGGAAACAGGAAACACACAAGAGATTTAGGCAAATTAAGACAAATACATAAGATGAAATACACATTTCTCAAGTCTATAGTTCAATACGTCTTGGTAAAGTATACAGCCATGTAACTAACGCAACACAATCAAGGTGGAGAACATTTCCATCAACCAAGAAGCTTCTCCATACTTCCTCCCTGTAAAATCTTACTTCCTCCAGGAAACCAGTGTCCTAATATATAGTAACCACAGGTTAGTTTCTCTTGGACTTTTTACAAAAGGATGTGATCTGTGCCTGGTTTCTTTTACTTGGCATATTGTTTTTGATATTTATTCATGTTCTTGTGAGTTCTCTCTTTTATTGATGATAAGTATTCCATCATTTAAAAATAAGACAGGTATTGAGTCATTGTTCTGTGGACGAACACCTGGACTGTTTCCATATTTTGGCTACTATACATAAGGCTGCCATGCACATTTTTAGGCAATGTATTTGTGAACATACATTTTCATGTTTCTTGGGTAAACACCTAGAATTGGATTGCTGGATTTCTATAATGGTTGACATTGCCTGATACTGTCAAGACTTTTTCCAAAGTGGTTGTAGTGTTATATACCAACACCAGCAATTCACAATAGTTTGAATTGCCCCATGTATTAATCAACATTAGGTTTTAGCAAGCTGTTTAATTTTGGTTATTCTGTGGTGATTTTTCATTGTAGTGTTGATTTGCATTTCCCTGGTGACTAACGATATTCAGCATCTTTTCGTGTGCCTTGTTAATCATTCTTATGTATTCTTTTGTGAAGTGTTTGTTCACATTCTTTGCTAACATTTGAATTAGGTTGTTTCACATTTTATTACCAATTACTATATATTCTTTCCACATTTTAAACTTAAGTCCTTATTCAGATATATGTATTATAAATATATTCTCTAACTCAGTGACTTGGTTTTTATTTGTGTAACTATCTGATGTGTAGTTTTAATTTGTGGAAATTCGATTTTTCAATTACTTTTCATTTTATAGTTCATGTATTTTGAGTCAATGTAAGTGATATTTGAGTCATTTTAGGCAATATTATCTCAAGGTCATGAAGTATTATCTTGTTTTATTAAAGAAGATTTATACTTTTAATTCTATTTTAGTATAGGATCCACCTTGAACTAACTTTTGTGTATGGTATCATGAAAAGGTCAAGATTTGTATTTTTACGTACATTTTTCTAGTTGTTCTAGTATCATTTGCTGAAAAAATCAGCCAGTTGCCACTGAATTGCTTTACCACTGTAAAAGCAAAATAAAAACCAAAAATATCAATTGATATTTTGGCACTTAAAAAAAAACCCAAGCACATCTATGTTCAGAAATAGACTCTGTTCAATTCCATGAAACTGTTTGTTTTTTCTTTCGTCTATATTACATTATCTTTATTACTATAGCTGTTGAATAAGTCTTGAAAGATAGTAGTGAGTCCTTTGATTTTTTTTTTTAAGATTGTTTTGGCCAATCTGGTTTTTTTTTCTTTTTTCATATGTATTTTAGAATCTACTTCTCAATTTCTACAAAAAGCTTTTCCATATAAATTTAGGCTGCCCATTTATACTGAGTCAGAACATGGAATTAGAATTTCAACGACTCTAAAAACAGCTCAGAATTGGCAAACATTTTTTTGAAAAGGACATGATAGTAAATAATTTAAGTTTTGTGAGTCATATACAGTTTCTATCACACATTCTTTTACTTTTCAACCATTTAAAATATAAAAATAAATTAACTTGTAGACGGTGTAAAAGCAGACAGGTTGGATTTGATCTGTGAGCTATAGTTTTTCAATCTCTGGCATAGATTAATGTAAGGGAAAAAATATGTTTAAAGATTGAATTTTCCAGTCCATGAATATGGGATATCTCTTCTTTTACTTGAATCTATTCTATCTCAAGTGGTGTTATGTGGTTCTTAGTGTTGAAGTCTTACACTTTTGTTAAATGTATCAAGTACATTAAGATTATTATATTATTATTTTTAATTATGGTAAAATGAAAATAATTTATCATCTCAACCATTTTTAAATGAGCAATTCAATGACATAGATACATACATATTGTAGTGCAACCATCACTACCATCCATCTCTGCGACTAATTCCATCTTGCAAAACTTCTGAAACTATGCCCACTAAATAATAACTCCTCACTTTCCTCTCCTCCCAGTCCCTAGCATCCACCATTCTACTTACTGTCTCTATAATTTTGACTACTCTAAGTAATTCACATAATGGAGTCATGCAATATTTGCCCTTTTGTGACTGGCCTTTTTATGTAACATAATTTCCTAAGGTTTATCCATGTTGTTGCATATGTCAGATTATCTTTGTATTAAAGGCTAAATAATAACCTTTAGTATGTACGTAGTACATTTTGTTTATCCATCCGTCAATACATAGGTTGCTTATATCCCTCGACTATTGAGAATAATGCTGCTATGAGCACAGGTATACAAATACCTATTTTAGTCATTGCTTTTAACTCCTTTGGTTATATACCCAGAAGTGGAATTGCCAGGCCATATGGTAATTCTATTTTTAATTTTTGGAGTAACTGCCATGTTAATCTCCAGAGCAGGTGCACCATTTTACATTTCTATCATCAGTGCATAAGCGTTCCAATTTCTCCAAATCCTTACTCGTATTCTCCCACCCCCAATAGCAGCCATCTTAATGAATGTGAGACAGAAGTGTTTCTTTTTATGCTATTTTAGTGGCATAATTGTCTATTACAATTTCTGATTTTTTTCTAGTATATGCAAAAGCTGTACTTGTAATTCTTAAGAAATTAGTTTTAGAAGTTTTAGTATTTATTTTTTTGTTTAGAAGTTTTAGTATTTAATTGGTTGGGTTTTTTTTTTTTTAATACAAAGAGTTTTCCATATACACAATAATGCCATCTATAAAAAATAGCTTTACTCTTTTTCGATACTTATTTATTTTATTTTTTTGTCTTATTGAACGTGTTAGGTTGTACATTACAATGTTAGCTTATTAATGATATTTTGAAAAAAAGTTTTCAAAACTTCATCATTAAATACAATTTTAGTTGTGGGTTTTTGTCGATGTTCTTTATCATATTGATTAAATTCCCTTCTACTTTTAGTCTGCCACTGTTATCATGATTGGATTTTGACTTTTATCAAATGCTTTTTATTTTTAAGTTTTATTTATTGTGATGAAATACAACATGAAATTTACCTCTTAACACATTTTAATGTATAATACAGTATTGTTGACTGTAGGTTCAATGTTGTATAACAGAGCTCTAGCTGTTATTCAACTTGCTTAACTGAAACTTTCTGACCATTGATTTGTAAGTCATTTTTCTCTCTTCTCCCAACCCCTGGAAATGATCATTCCATCTTTGAATCCATAAATTTGACTATTTCAGACAACTGTATAAGTGGAACGATGCACTCTTTGTATTTCTATTCTCTCACATAGCATAATGTTCTCAACATTCAAACATGCAGTCACGTATTGCAAAAATGTCCTCTTGATGAATAGTGTTTTATTGTATGTAAATATCATATTTTGTTTATCCATTTAATTGTCTATGGACATTCATGTTGTTTCCACATCTTGGCTATTATGAATAGCGTGCTGCAGTGAATATGGGAGTGCAGGTATCTTTTCCAGATTCTGGTTTAAATTCTTTTGATAAATAACCAGAAGTGACATTGCTTGATCTTATGTTAGTTTTATATTCTGCATCTCCTGAGACAAAAAATGGTATAAGGCTATATATATTTTTTTCTTTCCTGATAATGACCTTCTCAGGTTTTGGTATCAGAATTATGCTGCTTCAATTTTTTTTCCAGAAAATAAAATGTATAAAGTTTTTTTTTTAAAGTATACTTTCTTTACTAAATATAAAACTCATTTTAAGTCAGTTTAGTAATTTGTGTTTCTGGAGTAATTTGCCCATCATCTGAGTTGTCAAATTTAATCGCACAAAGTTGTTCATAATCATTGCTTTGTATCTTTTTAATGTCTGTACAAAATGTCGAGGTATTGTCTATTCCTGATAGTGATATATTTTTTCTCTGTTTAACAAAATGGAAGTCTTGCCTCAAAGTTTTCAATTTTATTATAATTTTGGTTTTTTTTTTTTTTCTTTTTTTTTTTTTGTTGTTTTTTTGAGTCGGAGTCTCACTCCGTCGCCCAGACTGGAGTGCAGTGGCCGCTCCCAGCCACCGCAGCCTCGACCTGCTGGGCTCCGGCGATCCTTCTGCCTCCGCCTTCCGAGTAGCTGGAACTACAGGCGTGCGCTACCACGCCTGGCTGATTTTTTTGATTTTTATTGTAGAGATGAGGTCTCGCCAAGTTGCCCGGGCGGGTCGCAAACCCTCGGGCTCAGACAATTCACTCACCTCGGCCTCCCAAAGCACGGGATTACAGGCTGAGCCACCGAGCCCGGCCTTATTATAATTTTTAAAGAAACAAATTTAGACTTTATTAATTTTATGCTTTTTCTGTTTCACTGATTTATGCTCTTATTTTTATTATTTTCTTTTTTTACTTTATTTTATTTTAAAGATGTGGAGTACATGTCAGGATTGGGTGTATGAGTATTCTATGTGCAAGTGAAGTCTGGGCCTCCAACTGGTCCTCCCTTCCATTATTTTCTTTCTTCCACTTTGGGTTTGACTTGTTTTACACTTCCTTGCCTCTTAGGGTAGAAACGTACATGAATTTCTTTCAAACCTTTTTTTTCCCTAAAATACACATTTAAATCCATGTAATTCCCTCAAAGCAGTGCTTTGGCTGCAATTCAAAAATGCTAATATGCTCTCTTTTCAATATCATTCATTTCAAAATGTTTCCTACTGTATCTTGCAATCTATTTTTGACTCATCTATTATCTTTAAGTATATTAATTTCAAAGTATTAAGGGATTTTTTCCCCCAAATATACTACTGTCATTTAATTTTAATATAATTATGTTGTGGCTGGACTTTATATGATAAATATATTTTTTATGTTTTTAAGATTTAAGTTAATAACCCAACATGTAATCTGTCTTGGTAAAGATTCCAGGTTCTATTAAAATACATTTAAATATATTGGATGTAATGTTCTATAAAGGTGAGTTAGCCCATTTGTTAACAGCGTTGTTCTGATCTTCAGTGTCTTTACTATTTTTTAGTAAATTATTTTGGTTAATAAGAGATGTATGTTAAAAATGGCCCGAAGTCTAGACCAATTAAATTGGAATCTCTGGAACTGCAGTCCTTGCAACGTGTCAGCAGGTTCTCGAGAAAAATGAACTCATTATTGGTGCTATTTGTTGACAGAAATATAGTTACAGTCATGTGTCACAGGATGATGTCTCAGTCAATGATGAATAATATGTGTGATAGTGGCCCTATAAGATTAGAATCGTGCTGAAACATTCCCATTGCCTAGAGACATCTTGGTCATCATAACATCATAGTGCAACACATTACTCACATGACTGTAGTGATGCTAGTGTAAACAAACCTGCTATGCTGCCAGTTATATCAAAGTACAGCTCATACAATCATGTATAGTACATAATAATTGGTAACAGTAATCTGCGTGTTATTGGTGCATGTGTTTACTACACTAGACTTTTTATTGTTATTTTAGAGTGCACACTCTAATTATTTACAAAGTCAACTGTAAAACAACCTCAGGTAAGTCCTTCAAGAGGTGTTCCAGAAAACAGCATTGTTACCATAAGAGATGACAGCTCCTTGCATTTTATTGGCCCCAAAGACTTTCCAGTGAGATGAGACGTGGGGGTGGAGACAGGGATAGTGATGGTCCTGACCCTGCGTAGACCTTGGCTAATGTGTGTGTTTGTGTCTTTGTTTTGGGGTGTTTTATTTCGGAAAGGAGGATCTATTGAGGAAATAGAAAAACTCCCACACTGGCAGGGGACCTGAGGAGGTTGCCTGTGTCTTAGTTTTAAAAGTTTTGCTTTGTCTGCTGGAAACAGAAAGAAAAATAAAAATAAAAATGCTAAAATACTTCTCTGTCTGAATTAACTAGTCAAGCAAACCAGACCAACAAACAAAGGATAGATTCAGGGCTACTTGGAGATTTATTTTTCTTATGCTATTCAGCCAATTTTAGCGAAAAAGGAAAACATTAAACTTTTAACCCTAAACTCGTTTAAAACTGAAAAAAAAAGAGGAAAAAAGGGTGAAAGAGAGTTTTAAAAACTAAACTGCTGTGGAAACTGCTTTTTCCAAATTTTGGTTCATAGTCTTCATTACATTACTTATGGGACAAATAAAATGTAGCTGTGGAGGCAAGAGCATATTATCTGAGCCCAGAGGTTCAAGACCAGTCTAGACAACTTGGCAAGACCTCATCTCTACAATAAATTTTTAAAAAATAGCCAGGCATGGTGGCACACACCTGTAGTTCCAGCTCCTTGGAAGGCTATGGCAGAAGGATCACCTGAGTCCAGCAGGTTGAGGATGTGATAGCCCTGATTGTGCCACTGTGCTCCAGCCTGGGTGAAGAATGAGACTTCAAGACTCAAAAAAAGAAAAGAAAAGAAAGAAAGAAACATAATTTGGATTATACCTTCTATTGTAAACCAGTGAGTTTGAATTACTATCTCATGACTAAAATTTTGAAATGAAAGACCTAAGATCTATGAGTGTGTGTGTGTATGTTTAGGTGTGTTTATGCAATGTATTATGTTGTGTTTAGATGGTAAAATCTAACATAGCCAGAAATCCCTTTAAAAATTCTATTCAGGTTGGCTTAGATAAATAAGTGCTCATATAAAATATAAAACATATGATAGGCCAGACGTGGTGGCTCAGCCTGTAATCTCAGCACTTTGGGAGGCTGAGGCGAGTGGATTGCCTGAGCCCGTGGGATGGGGACCAACCCAGGTAACTTGGTGAGACCTCATCTCTACAATAAATAAAAAATTAACTAGGCGTGGTAGCACACATCTGTAGTTCCAGCTACTTGGAAGCCTGAGGCAGAAGGATCACTGGAGCACAGCAGGTCGGTGCTGGGTGGCCGTGAGTGTGCTTCTGTACTTCAACCTGAGTGATGGAGTGAGACTCCAACTAAAAAAAGAAAAAAAAAATATCTATCTATCTATATATATATGATAATTAACCCAAGTGCCTTTTAGCTCGTGTGAATTAAGTAAATCTTTAGTAAATAAACTGGTTTTTAAATTATTGGTAAAATAAAAATGTTTTCCAATTTGCCAAAAAATTTTTTTGTGTGAAGTTATAAGATTAAATAGAAAAAAGCTTATAAGTATATAAAAACAACACATTTTGAACAGCTGTACCATGTGTTTGTTTTTTAAGTAAGTGTTCTTAAAAAAGAATCTAAATGTTAAAAAATGTTACTGCTTATAAAGCAAAAAAGTTACAGTAAACTAAGGCTAATGTATTATTGAAGAAAGAAAAATAATCTTTATAAATTTAGTGTAAGCCTAAGTGTATAGCATTTATAAAGTCTACAGTGGAATACGGTCATGCCCTAGGCCTTCACATTCACTCACCACTGACTCACTGACTCACCCAGAATAACCTCCTGTCCTGCAAGCTCCATTCATAGTAAGTGCTCCATATAAGTGTACTATTTTTAATCTTTTGTGGCATATTTTTTACTGTATTTTTCCTATGCTTAGCTATTTCTAGATACAAATACTTAGCATTGTTTGACAATTGCCTGCAGTATTCAGTAGAGTAACATGCTGTACAGATCTGTAGACTAGGAATACTAGGTGATACCAGATAGTAGGTTTCTGTAAGTACGCTCCATGTACTTACACCTATATGTTTGCACAACAAAATCACCCAGTGGTGTATTTCTCAGAACGCATCTCCATAACGGAAAGACACATGACTGCATGTTGCTTAAACGTGCACAAAATAGGTGGAGATTTACACTTTGATTTAAATTTATTAATAGTTCCTATAGAGCTATAAAAACAAAACAAGCATAAGAATTGCATACAAAACCACACAACCAATACAATTCAAATAAGCTGTGCTAATTTGATGTCTTCTGTTCTGTTAAAACGGTGCTGCCAGTGTTGGCTTTCATAATGGAAAGACGTAGCCTCAGGTCCTGTTTCATATTGAATGTTTTTGTATTTTGAATTCAATAATAATCTCCTTTAAGCAAGGTAAATTATGTTAATAACAGCATGGTGGCTTGATTAAGAATGATTATTCTCTGTCCTTAGCCAAAATTCTGCCAGTAAGCAGTTCTTGCACACTAATTCCAATGAATGGAAATCATTGGAAAGCTGAGGCAGAAGGATCACTGGAGCACAGCAGGGCAGTGCTGGGTGGCCGTGAGTCTCAGTATTTGATCATTGCTTACTTTCCAGATTATGATGGATTTTTACTTTCTTCTTATTGGCTTATAGAAAAGTAACTTGTTCTCAACCCAGAGCGGGGACACCATATATTCTGGCAGACTGGGTCCTCACTTGGTGGGTTCAGCGGCCCACCGCCCATCAACTCTTTCCTTGGATAGCCTGGTCACCGTGGGGCTTGTCTAAAGCTACTAGAACACTGAGTTCAAAGCCTGGTGCTTTGAGGGGAGATAACATCCAGACCTGTGGTTCTTAATCCCAGCCACTGCAAAATCCCTTGCTTGAGTCAATTTATGGTTTCTGCTCAACTGAAAGTCTGTCACTGGAAATGACCCCTAACCACACAACCATTAGCACACCAAGGAAGAAACAGGGCTTGCAAGCAAGGACGATGAGCTGGCTGAACTTCAGGCAACTGAAATTCCCGGGCTCCTCTGCCCAGGGCAGAGACTGTCTTATTGTGCTTATGGAAGTGTGTGTGTGTGCCCCAAGCATCTGAACAGGCCTTATGGGTGTTTCATACCTCACTTAATAACTCTCTAAAATTGTTTGGTCTAGTCGAAGATAAGGATAGGATTATAGTGTTATTAAATCTGCCTAAACGCAATTATTTATGGAATCAGGAACATAAAACTCCTCATTGCTTTCTTATTA
>CAUYQG010199269.1:0-11636 GCA_963574415.1 Tarsius wallacei | reverse complement strand
AACTCAAGCCCAAAGGAAATAAAACATGTTCTCTTTATCAAAAAAAAATTATTACAAGGCTTTGCTTTCCAATTGGAAACATATGTCCCATGATGTTGAGGAACAGCATCCGTGTCCTTTATAGATTGTGTTCCTGTTGGGGGGTCACCTTTGGCTGGGTGCAGGTGTATGTTTCCTCTGAGCCCCCAGGGGAATCTGAGGCAGGTGGTGTAGGCCTCCTCTAGCACCCTGATGGGAGCACACCTGGAAGGCCAGCCGTGGGAGGCCAGTTGTGGAAGGCCAGCTGTGGGAGGCCAGCCGGCAGCCCTGGTGGCCTGCATTCTGTAATCACTGAAGCCACCTTATTTTTATAACATTCCTGACTCCCTTAGAATTTGACTTTTATGGTTTTGCTTATTTGATTAAAAGAGATGAGTGTAAATATAAAAAATGAAGGTGACATAACTGTTGGAAATTTGTTTGGTTACTTAATACTGTTCCTCAACATCATGGGACATATGTTTCCAATTGGAAAGCAAAGCCTTGTAATAATTTTTTTTTGATAAAGAGAACATGTTTTATTTCCTTTGGGCTTGAGTTAGCTCTTTCTTGCAACCCATGACCCCAGCTCAGTACCTGTCAAACAGAAAACTGGAGTCTGGGGTTCTGTTGTGATACAAACTTGTAAATTATTAAATGTGAAAGAGGGAGCAGGAAGCTCACAGTCAAAATGTGTTTGTACAAAGCTCACTGTAAATATTGTGCGAATTGAATTCTGAAAAGGTCAGATTTAATAAGCTATTTCAAAAGCACAAGTTTAAATAAAGGCTGACTCGATAAAAGGAACCACGTGATCCTTGGTCAGTTTCATTCTGCGTGTCATGCGGCTGTGTTCTTGTCACAGCTCCAGGCAGGGACTGCCCAGGCTGGAGGGCACTGATGCTGCCCTGAGGTCCTGCACTGCCTTCCATGGCCCCACCAACCAGTGACCCCATCCACATCTCATCGTTCAAGTCATGCTAATGCCATTCCCCCAGCACCGCCCACTGGGCACTAAATCTACACATTCCAGCATTGATGCCGCCCCACACCATATTATATTTGAGGACATTGAACTTCTGAGGTCAAATTCCTGTTCTCTTTTTCTCCTTCATCTTCAAGACTGTGAACTAAGAAGGTTCAGTGTGTTGGGAACCATGTGGAACTCTCCCCACTACTGCTTGGGAGGCTCTGGGAGGCTCTGGGAGGCTCCGGGGGCGGGAAGGCCCTAGAGTGAGGCCAGCAGGGACTGAGATCATCATGTTCTTGGATGAAGCTCCAGCTGGAGCCAGTCATCTGCCCA
Organism: Tarsius wallacei; assembly: GCA_963574415.1. Classification (NCBI taxonomy): domain Eukaryota; kingdom Metazoa; phylum Chordata; class Mammalia; order Primates; family Tarsiidae; genus Tarsius; species Tarsius wallacei. Next base: position 10,315 of record CAUYQG010199269.1, on the reverse strand, counting down.
CATGTCAGGGTTACTCCTAGAGGGCGGGCTTGGGAGCAGACATCCTTGTACATGTTGTGTACTCCCAGCCTCATGGGTCCTCATCCTTTGCTGCCTCTGGGGAAGCAATATGAGTCCCCACGGAGGGGCTGTGAGCTTCCCACAGCCCCCTTCCTCACTGGCCAGACTGGCTTGTGTGCATTTCCCCTGAGACGCAGCTGCTGAGAGCCATTGCGCAATCTGGAAATTTCACAAGACCTGAAGGACCTGATTGTGATCATGTGAAGGGAAATGAAATTTAAAAATCCCTAGAATTGCTTTTGAGGTGAAAAGATAGTTGTTTCAAAATAGGTCTACAGATCGTGCTCGTCAGTTACATTAGAGGAAATTAAGACGTTATGTCTTTTTCTTGTTTTACTGTTGTAACCAGAAGAATACTATGCGTACGGCATAGAATGGTCACCATCTTTTCGTGGGTATTCTTTCAGGAAGGTTCTGGATAGTTCCATGAGAATGCACCATAAAAAGACCTTGAAAAGCTAGGCTTAGCCTCCTTAAGTAGATTGAAAAGATTAAAGGTGGGCATAAACAAGGATATGATTTTGGTTTGGAAACATGGAAATGCTGTTGTGTGGCTGCCATATTGAAAGCAGAGCAAAACCCTATGCCCAGGCTGGCCGCACTGAGCCCACATGGGCGTCTCGTTTGCAGCTCCGTCTGATGGAGGGGAATGTTGAGTCATGGAGGGGGTGAGTAACTTGTTCCAGATCAGACAGCTGGTCACAGAGTCAGGGCTAGAGCCAGGGCTGACCTCAGATTTTGTATCTTTGGAAACCAGACTGCAAGGACCCCTCCCATGTCCCCCACACCTCCCCACCAGGCCTGCTTTTCAGCACTCCACCCGGGGGCAGACACTGCATTTCTTCATGCCCTTACCCCTGCAAGAAAGAGAATCCTGCTTGCCAGTGCTTAAGAAAAACTCAGCAGAAAGATTTCCAAAGTTACATTCATTCAAGGAGGGGTAATGTTACTTGGTTGTCTGATGTTTAGAAGATCAAATTCAACCTCTGTGTAGGATGCGGGCATTCAATCTTGAATTTCTCCATGAGTTTGAGCAACGTTCTGGCTTGCCATGGGCATTAGTTTCAGACCTCAGTTCTGCGCCCGCTTTGGTTTTCTTGACTTGCTTTTTCAGTTGGACATGATATTAGCTTCGATTTCCTCATAGGAGCAGTGACCACCAGCCAGCCACTCCTCTCACAGTTCCTGGTGGCCCAGCACCATGGGACTACCTCAAGGCTCAAGTTCATGATGGGTGTACATCCTATACCTTCAGGGTCACCTCCTCCCCTAATCACTCCCATCTCAGGGAGGAGGATGCGCAATGACAATACCCTAAAAATAAGTCACCATCAAAACACACAGAAAAGTCACAACCTTTCTACCCTCAATTAATACTGCATAGATGTAACTCAATCACCATACTGAAAGCCATCTGTGCTACTTGAAAATGCTGTGATCATTGGGCCCCTTGGGAAGAGCATCTTGTAATATACATTAATAATTTATCCTTCAGGGAGGATTGGGAAAATAAGATCATTTAGTTTTCGTTCTTCTGACATTTAAAACTGAAGTAGCCAAACTATTTATTCAACTATTCATTCGTTCATTCATTTTACATCTGTTGAACACATTATCCGTGCTGGCCAGGGATCGATCCTTGGGACCACTGAGTAACATGGCGGAGTTACCGTAGGGGATAGGCCTCACATAGTCGTGGGAGCTGAGAGAGTCAGTCAGCGGCCTTTATAAGTCAGACCCCTGTGGCTGGTCATCAGGGAGAGGAGGAGAGACTTGGAGTGAGGAGGACAGAGGAAGAGTGGATGCCACTGAGGCAGGGCCACTAACATAGCTTAGACATAGATAGGTGAGTTTCTTGTAGGCAGACATAGCTTAGATGATTAAAAGACCAGATGGTCAGGCACCAGGGTGTGGACTTACTGAAACGTGACTATCTGAGATAATACCTGCACTGACTAGGCCTCCCAGATCCAACCCCGGAGTGTGGGGAGGTTGGTACACTTAGTTACAGAAACCATGAAATGAGGCAGTAAGGGAATTTCCAGAGGCAGTGGAGCGTGGTGTTCTTTAAGAAGCGGCTTAACTAAACTGTAAAACAGTAACCTTTACAATTATGTTAAAACGTTCACGTGACACAAGTAAGCTTAAAAGTAAATGATGAAGAATGGGAGTTTGTGATCAATGAAGCTTGTGATTAATAGATTGTCACCCACCATGTAGTCCATGTAGCACGCGGATCTTTGCTTAAAGAATAGATTGCTTAATCATCACTATGAAAAATTTATAAAGCACTCAGCTGCCAGCAAGGCTATATGCCCTTTCTCTTAAGGTACCCATGTTCTCTCTTGGACATGTTTCTTTTTCCTTCCTAGTAAATCCTGTCTTAAACTACATAAGATGGGGACCCTAAACAGGAATTATTTTTTGGAGGACTGGCCTCTTGTAGTACAGACTTCTTCCCCCACTAGGTGAGTGTTCTAGGAACCCATCGGCATCAGTGTACCAGCTAGCATTGTTGTGAGAGGCTGTGTTCTGCTTCAGTGAATTTTTTTTTTTAGATTCCTTCAGCACATTTGCCCATTTCATGATGGGTAATTTACAAGTGCGCCTGCCCACATGGCACTGAGTGTTCAGCAGTTTTCAACCAAAATAGGCAATGATCCCTATGTCCCACCCTCCCTGTTCACTAGATCTCTCCCCAAGCGAATCCCTCCCCCATGAAAAATGTCCTCAAAGGGAAATGTTTTGCTGACGTAGAAGACATGGAACAAAAAACAGCAGAAGCATGAAAAGACATCAAAACCGAGGCATTCAAAAACTGTTTCAAGCAGTGGAAAAAATGTCTCAATGTGTGTACTGCATCAAATGGAGAGTACTTTGAAGTGAAGATGACTAAAGTTTAAACATGTAAGAATAAATACCCAATTTTTCATGAATAAATTCCAGTTTTTTGAGGTCTCCCCTTGTACTTTGGGTTTGCTCTGAAATTTTCGTCTGTGGCCTAACCAAGATTCCACAGATCAACTGCACCCCACGCCACCTGGTGTCACCACTGCCTCCACCTCGGAGGATGTGGTCCACCTGCAGGACTGCGGCCACCATTCACTGCAGAGAACCCAGGGTAGTCCCAGATGGGGAGAAGCTGAAGGAGGAGGTGCAGGGCATCTGGGGGAGCTCAGAGCTAGGGAAGCCAGGGGTCTGTGCCAAGACCAGCCGGCTGTGACCACGTGGGCCCCTCCCTGCCGCTTCCCCTCACAGCTGACATGCCTTGCTCTTGGGACCAGACCTAATTCATTGCCTGCAGGAGAGGGAATTCTGGACACACACTCCAGCTTAGCTCAACGGACACATGAAAGACCTTCCATGCATACTCCGTCTGGGGGGTATTGCTGACATATCCTTCTGGCCTTTCCCATTTTTAAGACCTTGGACCCCTTTTTCACTTGAAATGACCTCTGTCTTTCTTTCTGTCTTTCCTTCCTTCCCTCCCTCCCCTCCTTTCCCCTCCCCATCCCTTTCTTTCTAGTTGGAGTCTCACTCTGTCACCCAGGCTGAAGTGCAGTGGCATGCTCATGGCCACCACAGCCTCGACCTGCTGGTCTCAGATGATCCTTCTGCATCAGCCTTCCAAGTAGGGCTTAATATTGGCAAGGCTTACTGCTGCACCATTTCTAGAGGACATAGGCCTATGGCTTGGGTGACCCGAGTAGTTGGGGACACAGTCAACTCAGGGAGCTCAGGATGAGGGGCAGGGGCACACAAGTGTCCGGTGCCTGGAGACATCAGTGGAGATGTCCGGGTGACCACCAGACAAACGAGTCTGGAGTGCAGGAAAGACGAGGGTCCGAGGCACTGACTTGGGGGTCGCTGAGATTGAGATGGCACTGAGATGGAGGGAGCAGCTGAGGTCTGAGGAGAAAGAGATCCATCCCCTCAGGCCTCAGGATCCGCCCACCCCTTCATCTGCTACTGTTCGTATTTTAACCGTATCTGTAACCACATGTCACTGGAGACCTGTTTCTCACCTCATTCTGGGTGTGAGGGCTGCTGGGCTGCAGGGGACCCCACAGACCCTGTGGTTCCATGTTCTTCCTCTGGGATGATGCTCATGCTCTGTCTGAGTCTCCACCAGTCTGGGTGCATGCAGCCTCCTCCCAAAGTCTGTTTGGTTCGTTAGCTCTGTGGACTAGAGGTAGCCATTCAGAGGTTATCCCAAAGACCAAGTTGACAATGTTTTTAAAAAGTGCCACTGGTGCCAGGTGCAGTGGCTCATGCCTGTAATGCCAGCACTTTGGGAGGCCAAGGCGGGATTGCTTGAGCCTAAGAGTACGTATGAGACCAGCCTGGACAACATAGGGAGACCTTGTATCTACACAAAATCAAAAAATTAGCTGGGCATGGAGGTATACACATGCAGTCCCAGCAACTCGGGAGGCTGAGGCAGGAGGGTCGTCTGAGCCCAGGAGGTCGACGGAGTAAGACTCTGAGTCCAAAAAAAAAAAAAAAGTGCCATTGGGACAAAGGGTGGTTGACATCCAGACCAAGGCCCCACTGTGTTCCCCACAGCCCTGCCCTGAGGAGGTCCTGGCCAGGACCCCAGCATCAATGCTTCTATAATCCCAGGACTTGTAGGGGTAAGGGGTGAGGCCCTAACTGCAGACTTTTTCCTTCTGTGGGGGAAATAAAGCCTCTGTCCCTTTCCTGGGCACTGAGCATGCCATTCTCATGGCCATGACCTGCCCAGCCTGAATGAATGAGACTCTGTGCTGCCAAGGGTGTGGAAGGAAGGAGGTGTGTGTGGGGGGAGAGGGTGCCTGCAGCTGCCCAGCGGCATCTGGCAGCATCAGCGTGCCCTTCACCTTGACTGAGGACCGTTTCCAAGTGGAGTGGCTTTGTTCAGTTGTTGATGTGCTGTGACATCTGAATCCAGGCATACTGCGGGACCTGCAGCCAGGAGACAGGCGCCCAGAGGAGAGGGCCAGGGTAGGGAGGATGTGACAGTTTCCCTCACACTTTCGATTCTTTTCCTGGGTCTTGGCTCTTCTTTCTGACGTCTTCCTAAGTTTTCAGGTAGTTCCTGCACCAGGTATGTGTCTCCAGCTATAGCGTTCCACAGCTTTCTGCATTTCCATCAACTTGCCCTTGAACTTCCCCGTTTGTAACATACTTAACTGTCATCCCAAACTCATGATTCACACCAAACGGGTCCACTAGAAACAGAGTCCCCTCTGGCCTTCCCAACTTCCGTTACCTGTGCTGCCATTTTTTCTGTTTCCACACCACTAACACCGATGTGATCTTGAGTGGCTCTGTTCCCCTGTCTCCATCAAGCAAGTCGCGAGGCCTGTTGACCTCCCCAAGTGCCTGGACAGAACGGCCTGGAGTGAGCAGCCCTGACCCTGGTCTCGAGGCCCTGTCTGCCTCTGTGGCCCACCCGTGTCCGCATCCCCTCGCCATCCCTGGATCTCTCCCAGCCTCTGCTCTCCATGGGGCCCACTGTCACCCGTTATAAGGAACACCCCTCCTCGGTCCCTCAGCCTACCCCCTCCAGGCCTACTTCCATCTTTCTGAGCTCCCTCACAGTGAAACTTCTCACATTTCTCCACAAGTGGGAGGCTGGCCGCAACCACCCCTTCCCTCTAACCCCTGAAAATGCTCTTCCCAGGGCCACCCAAGGCCTCAGTGTCACCAGATCCAACCGGCAATTTCTTGTCCTCCTCAGATTTACTCTTCCGAGGCTGGTGGCAGGACTGCCGGCCTCTGCTCTGGGCACCCTACTTCTAGTCACCAGGAAACCTCACCCTCGGTGCTTCTCTCTCATGTGCCTTCTGGGCCTCCGCCTCCCTCTCCCAGCGGCCACTTCCCTCTCCTCCCCTGCCTGGCTTCAGGACTGTGCTCTGCACACACGATGGCTCCCAACTCCGGCTCCAGGCCCACCCGCGATCTCCAAGGCCAGCGGGTACCGGCCTCCTGCTGGAGGCCTGGCAGGCTCTCCCCAGCGTGCAGAGTCCACAGGAGAGGCGTGATCCCGCCCCCCCACCCCCGGCTCCCCAGCGCCGCAGGCGGCTCTGAATTCCCCGTTGTTCATGCGGGAAACCCGGGACGTCCCAGGGGCAGGTCGGCTTGTGACACCCGTGCCGCGTCTGAGCGGCGCTCTGCCTCTGCCCGCCCCAGCTGCGCAGCCCCGGTCTCCGCGCCGCCAAGGTGATCTTGTCACGGGTCACCTCTGGCTATGGTCCTCCCCCGCCCCAGACCCTCTGTGGCTTCGCGGGACGCTCAGAATCAAACCCCAAGCGGCGGCCCTCCAAGCCCCGCGGGATCCGGCTCGCGCTGCTCCCCCGAGTCTGGCTGCTCTTCCTGCCGCAGGGCCTCTCGCCCAGGCCCTTCCTTCTGCCTGGAACAGCCCTCCTGGCAGCCTGGCGGCTGCCCCTTGTGCTCAGCCTTCCTCTCAGCTTGACGCCCCCTCGGGGCCTCCGGGACCCGGCCCCGGAGCCTCCCAGCCCCGAGGCCGGCTGCCTCCACTAGGGCGCCGACCTCCGGGCGCCGGGCGACGTCCCGGGCCAGCCCAGTGTCTGGACATAGCAAATGCTGCTGCGTCGGTCTTTTTGAATGGACGCATGGCTCAGACTTCGTGAATCGCAACCGCGCCGTGTCCTTCCCTCGTCACTCCCTGGGCTCCATCGCGTCCCCAGGTGCGCCCTGCCGCCTACCCTCACCTTCCCCTTCCCGCGGGGCGGCCCCTGCCACTCAGTCCCCTGCGACTCCGTCCGCCTCTTGCTCAATTCACGCACAGTCCCCTGTCCCCTCTGTTCTCAAGCGCCACCCTTGCTGAGATCCTCACCATTTCCCACTTTGAACCAGCCAGCAGCCGTCCATTCCCGCGCCTTCTCCCCCCACCCCACGCAGATGGGCTGTCCACCTTGACGCTGGAGTGACTGCTTTGAGATGCAAACATGATCGTGGGGACTCCTCTTAGAATCCTTCCATGGCTCCCTCTCACTCCTCAGAAGGATTTCCAAGGCCCTTCGTGGTTTCACTCTCTCCTGCCAGCCTCCTCTTCCTCCCTCTCCCTGCCGGCTGATGCTACAATTATCTGCAGTTCCCCAAAGTGCCCTACTTTCCTTCTGCGCCCCCCACTCGGACCTCTCCCCGTCCCCCAAATTCCAAATCTCATAGAACCCAGCAGTGCTCACACTTCCTAGTTCCAAGGGGCCCCTGCATCAGTTTCTGAGACATGCAGCCCTCTGGTGGCTGAAACGAACAACGGGTCTTGCTGTATCTTTATGCTGGACGCTTTCTTTCCTCTCCGTATTACCAATGACTTGGATGGGATTTTGATGTACCGTGTTAGCAAATGCCCGAGCTGCAGGCGTCTGGGAGATGCCTAATTCGTGTACACAGCAAAACTGACAAGGGCCGGATGGGCTGCCATGCTGGGTTAAATCTGATCATGGCTACATTTAATAAAGATAAACGTGAAGTCCTCGACTGAGTCTGAAAACAAAACTCCAGCTCTGCAAGTAGAAGTGTGGGAGGTCAGACAGGGGTTTCTGGTGACCCTGACAGGCCACATCACTTGTCACCTGGACCCCTGCAAGACCGTCTGGCTGGGGCCCTCGCCATGCTCACCCACACTGGTCCTTCCTTCATGCGGGGATCATTTCCTGTATAAACTGTCAGGCCCGAGAGCTGTCTAGTGGACATGCACACATGGCCACACCTGGGAAGACATACATGGGCTGGAAATGACTGTTCGCAAGTTGGTGGTCCTTGTCAGGGAAGGTGATGGGAGAGACCCCTGGGAGGAGATGGGAGAGGAGAGAGGGGAAACACGAGGAGAGGCTGAGGCAAACGAGAACATGAGGAGGGAAGTGCCATGAAAGCCAAAAGAAAGTTCTAGAAGAAAAGTCCCCAGGTACCAGGTAGGACTTGGCCACTAGGACTGGGCGTCATCTTCTCAAGGGGAGGGTGGGCAGAAAGACAGCCAAGGTTTGTGAACTAGATGAAAGATGAGGAAGTCTAGTACAGGCTTCTGAGCAATGAAGGCAAAGGGACCCAGTGGGTAAGGGAAGTCTTTGTTTTGGGTAAGTTGCAAAAACGTAGGCCAGGTGTGGTGGCTCATGCCTGTAATCCCAGCACTTTGGGAGGCCGAGGTGGGAGGATCACTTGAGCTCAGGAGGTCGAGGCCAACCTGGCTAACACAGAGAGACCTTGTCTCTGCAAAAGATTAAAACATTAGCCAAATATGGTGGCATGTGCTTGTAGTCCCAGCTACTCTAGAGGCTGAGGTGGGAGGATTAGTTGAGCCCAGGAGTTTGAGGCTGCAGTGAGCTACGATCATGCCACTGTACTCCAGCGGGGGTGACAGAGTGAGACTCTGATTCAAAAAGAAATAAAAGAAAATTGGAGAATGTATTGCTTGGCAACTGCTGCATAAGAGCCCCCCTGCCCCCCACTGGGAGCAGGAGTGGGAAACTGCCAGGGGAGGGTGGGAGTGCCAGTAGTGGGAAACTGCTGGGGGGGGGGGTCACACCTCATCAACAAGGGTACCTGCATAATGAACATTTGTATACTTAACTGAATTGTACCCCACATCTTCCAAATAAAAATTTAAAAGAAGAACCCCCTCCTCACCCCATGAATGCAATAACTTAAATCAAACCAGTGATTTCCTCACAAGTCTGTGGGCTGGATGGGGTTCACCTGCTCTAGGTGGGCTGGCTGGGGGGCTCTGCTCCATGTGTTTGGTGATGGCAGAAACACCAGAAGGAGTGGAAACACACAGGCTTCCTGAGGCCTGACGGCAGAACTGTTATAAGGACATTTCTGCCGCATTCCATTGAACCCCAGTCCAAGGTGGAGACATATATCCCATCTGCTGATGGGCCCTCAAAGCCATTTGGTAAAACGTGTGAATACAGGAAAGGGTGAAAACTTCGGGCCACGAATGCCTTTTGCCATAGGGGACAAGCAGTGTTGCAGATGGAAGGAAAGAAGACACCAGACAGGAAAAGGCTGGACAAAATGTAGTGAATACTGTGAGAATTATGAAAGGTGTTGAATTTGGAACAGAAAGGCAGGTTCATGTCCTGGCTCTGCCAATGATTAGCCAAGTAGTCTTGGGCAAGTCATTCAACTTGAGCTGCATTCATTTCATTATCTTTTTTTTTTTTTTTTTTTTGTAGAGATGAGATCTCGCTATTTTGCCCAGGCTGGTCTCAAACTCCTGAGATCAAGCCATCCTCCCACCTTAGCCTCCCAAAGTGCTAGGATTACAGGAGTGAGCCACCATGCCTGGCCCATTTCATTATCTTAAAAATGAAAAGGATAATCCCTACTTCAAGGTGTGAAAATTAAATGGGATGATGTAAAAATTGCTTCGGTTTAAAAGGCAAACCTATGTGCAGTGACACAGTAAGTTTCCAGGAGAGGTGGGAGACTGTCATGGGACAGCGGGGACACAATGGCTGCTTTCAAGCGCCTGAAGGGCGTTCATGGGGGGAGAGGATGAGACACAAAGAGGCCTGTGTTGCAGACCCAGGACAGATGATGGACATGAGGGGAGCGACGGAGGAGGAGTTTGTTGCATAAAAGTAACATTTCAGTAATGAGGACAGTCCAACATGGCTTTAGGAGATGGGGTATCTTTGTCGCTGGGAGTGCTGGAACAGAGGCCAACTGACCTGTCCCTTTGGAGGAGGGTTGAAGGGGTGATGCAACCCTGCGTGTCCATCAGCTGGGCTCAACCCAGGGCAGGCCACCATCCCAACCCCCATGGGGCGTCCTGGTGTTACCAAAATTTCTGGATGATTCAAATGGCACTTGGTGGGCATGGGCCAGTCCTGAACCATGGCAAATGATGGCACCCAACATGCTGACAGTGTTCTCATGGATGAACCCTGGACTAGGGGGATTCGGAGTTCCAGTCTTAAGAGTTCTAATAAATGTATGCACCATTTTTAGCAAATGCAACCAGCAAGCCCCTGTTGGGAGCCAGCCTTGGAGGCCCACCTGATTGACAGGGTCCTGGTAGGCCGAAGACCCCGGGCCGCAGGGCGAGTCCGGGAAGCTGAGGCCCTTCTGTCTTCCGCCTTTGCTGTTTGATACGACTGAAGAATTCTGTGCAGTCGTGGAAGAAGAAAATAGCATGTCTATGTGAAGTACTCACAGCTATCAAGGATGTCATTGTTCATTTTTCTATTTCCCACCATGCCGTTTGGCCTTTTCTAACATATGCAATGGTTAAACTCTGAAG